>JAYEVJ010000284.1:0-200000 GCA_036346265.1 Melocanna baccifera
TGCTCAAGGCAAAGGTATGACTAGCTAGGGCTAAGGATGTGTTTTTAGTTTTTTACCGGTCTTGGTGTTTGATTGGAAGACTGGATTGCTAGTATAGGTTTGCCATACTATTAAGAGGGGTCTTGTCTAGTAGCTTGAGTCTCACCATGTGTTGATAGCTCAATCTTGCTTACACTAGCTCTCCATGGCATGATGCTATTATTTGCGAATGTGTTTTGCGAATAGTTGAGGCTCGTGCATCTAATCCTTGCAACATGTGACTATACTTTACAAATGTATTTTGCAAATAGTTGAAGTCCATGTACCTTTTTCTTGTGGCATGATCTATGTTTGTAAATGTGTTTTGCAAATTGTTGGAGGTCATACAATGTCCCTTCGCATGGTTTAATATTATTTTTCTTGGACTTAGACCGTGATAGTGACTCGTTGGATCTCTTGTGTTTTCTGTATTGATCTAATGTGTTTGAGATTATGCAAATAAACGAGTTATGTAGACCTCTGAATAAGCTTTCCATAGAGTCCAAGATCACTCAATTCCAACATCGGAGTCAAAAGTTGTGACCATTTTCCCAAGTGCTGTCTGTGCTGAAAAATAGAGTTGCAGTAATCCCGTGATTTTTACGGTAGTACCGCACTGCGGTAATACCGCACATAACTGCGGTAATACCGCAAGTTACACAGCGGTAATAGCGCAAATGCTGAGTAACAGCTATTTTTCTAGCCGTTAAAGTGGAGTGCGGTAATACCACACTTATAACGGCGGTAGTTCCGATTTCTCTGATTTTTTTAGGGATTTGGTTCCAATGGCTAGTTTTTGTGTATGGAGTATAAATACTCACTTGTGGCCGGTTGGAGAGCAATCTTTGGCACCTCATCTCACTCCCTTGAGCTGGTGTGAGCTTCTCCACTCCATTGTGCATGTGTTGCACCTTGTGAGCAAGGAGAGAGGTCTCTAGTTGCATGTGTTGAATCTAGAGGTGGATTTTGCATCCACTTGAGCTTGTGCATTTGTTGCACGTGGTGAGAATCAAGCAAGAGGCTTGACTTATTACTCTTGGAGTTTGCCAACTCCTAGACGGCGTTAGAGACGTCGTGCGCGGTGGTCTTCTCAAAGAAGGTTGTGAGAAGACCCGGCGTGTTGTGAAGGTTGGAGCTCACCTACCCGGAGTAGGAAAGAGCTACCACTAGTGGATTTGAGGTGTTTGGCTTAATTCGTGGAGCAGGTCCAATTTGTTTGGGCTTACCTCAACGTGGATTAGGGGAGACCGGTAAGTCTCCGAACACCATGGTAAAAAGTAATCGTGTCAATTGTGGTTTCTTTACTTATGCTCAATTTACCTTCAAGTAATTTACATTCATAGAATTATATTGATTGCTTGTCACCCTAGGATTGCAAACCTTTGACATAGGCATAGATTGTTGGTGAACTTAGGCGAACCTAATTGTTTTAGGTAATATTTATGCTAAACCAATTTAAGTTAAGCTTCCGCATTATATACTTGGTTTAGACAAATAGATATTATTTTTAATTGAAAGAGAATTTTTAAAGACCGCCTATTCACCCCCCTCTAGTCGGCCTCCTCGATCCTACAAGTGGTATCAGAGCTTGATCTCTCATTTATTAGGCTTTACCGCCTAGAGAGTTAAAGGATGACGATTAGTAATATAGTGCACCTAGATAACACACCTCTATTTGATGGCACTAATTATGATAATTGAAAAATCCGCATGATGTGCTATTTTAAGGCCATGAGCCCAAAAATATGGCGGATTGTAGCTGTGGGCTTTTCTCCTCCATTAGATTGTCTTGCTCCAACAATTGAGAATGAGAAATGCTCACATCTCGACGCTCAAGCAACTAACGCTTTATTTAGGGCTTTGAGTGTAGAGGTGTTCAACAAAATATGCAATCTTGAGAGCTCTCACGAGATGTGGACTACAATTCAAGATAAATATGAAATGTCCACCTCAACCGATGAGGATTGCATACAAGAGTGGATGTCGGAAGAAGAATACTCAACCTCTAGCTTCGACAATGAAGAATCCACTATTCCGTCCATATCAACTCAATGCTTCATGGCAAAAGGTAATAAGAAGGTAAATAATAATGACAATGATGATGCACCTTCATATGATGAGTTGATAGACATGCTAGTAGAGCTTAACGAGTTTCTTGGGAAGGAGAAAGCTAAATATAAGATTTTGAAGAATGAGCATGTCACTCTTCAAAATGATTATAATAAACTAAAGGGAGAACATAAAATTCTCCTTTTCAAGGAATATTCTAAGCCTAAGGTAGATATAGGCATTACATGTGATATATTAGATGATATGCCATGTGTAGCTCCTATTCCTTGCATTTCATCTAAAGTTAGTGTATCCACCTCATATGAGGATTTAATTGACATACCTTGTAGTTCTCAATTAGATGCTTCTACTTCCACTATGTATTGCAATACTAACATTGTAGAGAAAAATAATGAGCTCAAGGCCCAAGTCACAATATTAAAAAATGACTTGGAGAAGTGCTATAAAGGGAAGGCATCTCTTGATGATATCTTGAGCAAGCAACGAAGCTTGAATGACAAGAGAGGTATTGGCTTCATCTTCAAGAAGGAAAATAGCAAGACAAGGCACAATACAAGACACACGAAGAATATCAAATGCCTTGGTTGCAATGAGACGGGTCATTTCACCTCTAAGTGCCCCAATAAGATAGATGACAAGAAAAGGTCATCAATGAACAGGCAAACCGGCAATGAGCAAGATAGGAAGATAAGAAAGGGTAACAAATGCCAAACTTGCTACAATTGCTGGGAGAAGAGACATTTAAGTAAGGATTGTCCCAAAGGTATCATTCCTAAGCCATCTCTTGTGAATGAACATTATTTGCTTAAGAAAGATAAATATGGCAATGTGTTTGCTAGAAATATTGGTTCACAAAATTTTAATGTGAGGGCCATTTGGGTGCCCAAATCTATTGTAGCTAACATTCATGAACCCAACCAAGTTTTAGGTACCAAAATGCGCTTAAAAGCTTAATAGGTACTTGGAGAGGCATTGGAGGCTTGGCTTATCCATGAAGAGGTGAATTCCACCATATGCAAAATGGGAGCCAAGTTTGAGGATGATCATGCCACATTATGAACCAATGCCATCTCGGTAACAAGTATCTACAATTGAAATATTTAGCCCTTGCCTTATGTAGGTTGAATTACATGAAAAATATTTAAAGAATGGTGCTCTTGCTTTTGCTCTAAAAGTTCATAATTATAATCATGAGCAAGATGTAAGTGGCATATTAAGGGGGAGTGTAAAATCATAATTATGTATATCACATCTCTAAGTGTGCCCAAATTAATTAAGTGCTAGTGTTGATTTTGAAAAGGTAAGCCATTTAGCCAAAAGTCAAAAACTTTGAAATTATTAGTGTATCTTTGAAAAACTAGTTGGAAAATATGTATAAATGCATTTCAAAGGTTTTCCAAAGGTTTTGGCTTTAGAAAAACCTATTTCAAATAAAAATGAGCTTTTGACCCAAAACTAGCTATGTAATATCTTATTTTAGCTTTAAACTCGAGAACTAGCCAAAATCAATTCTAAAAGGAATTTAAAAATGAGTTCAATGCCAAAAACCTAGAGTTGGCTATTTCAAACTTTATTAATATTCAAAAGTTCTCCAAAAAACCAACTAATCAAAAGTTATTTGGATTTGAAACTCATCCAAAATCTTGAGTTGACCTAAGTGGTCACAATCTAGCACTTAAGTGAGTTTTGCCGTTTGAGCTAAAACTATTGAAATATATTGGCTCATAAGGGTATTTGTAACTCATACATGAAATTGAATGCCCAAAATATCCTATAACGCTCATTCTTGCAATCTTGAAGAATTTATTGAAAATGAGCTTGTTTTGAAAAATAAAAACCTAATTTGTTAAAATCTATGTTTAAAAGAATTTTACTCTTAGCATAGAGTTGGAAATGCTCCACAATTGGTTTATGTTTCTTTATGAAAAACTTTGGAGCAAGGTACAACACTATAACCTTTATTCTCCTCTGAAATCCAACTCTTGGCATGCATCTAGAAAAATCGGTACTACCGACAGTAACTACAGTACTACCGCCTTGTGGTACTACCGGCAGTCAAAATGCGGTACTACCATATTTTCTGCAAAATGGCTGATTGGTCCAGAATTTATTGTTTCCAATTCTCTCAGCCATTCTCTTTGCTCCTCAAAGTCAAGTTGATCTCTTTTTTCCTAGCTAGCTACCCTTATGTAATTTTTGACTCCATATGCCATTTTGCTCCGTATGCTTTTATCATAAATTGGCATTCTCTCTAAAGTGGTAGCTCTTTTGATCATCTTGACCTCGGCAAGACCTTCACTCTTATCTTCTCAAGTGATATCATCTTTTTCTTTCAAAGTGGTATCTAATTTTTTCTCTTGCCGAGCAAAATCTTTTCTCAACCAAGCTCTTCACATAATATACCTCTTTTATGGTATTCATCTTTACAAGTGGTATGTCTCCTAAGTGATATCACCTGCTTCCTACAAATAATATTTCAAGTGATATATTTCTACAAGTGGTATCTTTATACAAATGGTATCAAGTTTCTACAACTAAAATTAATTATACTTAGTATCATTTATGTTCACAAGTATGTTACAAGTGGTATCTTATGTCATCACAAGTGGTATAAAAGTTAAAGTGGTATATGGTTCTCATGGAAGAGACAAGATAACCACTAAAAGGATAGAAGCACCTATTATGGACAAAATATTTACAAGTGGTATCCTTGATTTTTGGTGCTAAGATGATATAAGGAGAGAAAGTATGAATGAGAATAGAAGATATGTAAAAAGAGAAGAAAAGGAAAAATAGAGGAGAATCCTTTGTGTGTCAAAGGAAAAAGAAAGAAGTGCCAAGTGGACCCTTTGTGTAAGGGGGAGTATAAAGGGGAGTTTTACTCTATCAAAAATAAACATAGTATTTTGGGTTCATATAAACAAAAAAAGTAAAGTATTATTATGGGGAAAACTATTTTACCTAATTTATCCAAAATATTTTATGGATCTTGAGAGTGAATGTGTTTCATTCTCATTTGCTTGATTTGGTGTTCATGGAGTAAAATCAATAATATGCAAGTTTAGCCCTTTTCAAAATACCTCTTTGGTCAAAATTCAAGAATCTTGTTTAAAATATCCAAATCTATGAAAAACTAAATGAAAGGAGTTAAATATGTATTTCAAATATTTTCCAATGCTTTTAGAGTAAAATTTTTTATTTTAGAAACAAAATAGCAAATTTGGTCTCAAATGGATCTTATATAATCTTCTTTTTCAATAAACAGACATATTTCCATAAATCAAAATCTATTGAGTTTTTAAAAAAGTTATCAATACCAAACTTGTAGGGTTGGTTATTTCAAACATTTCTCTAATTCAAAGTTTTTACAAAAGACCAACCGTTGAAAAGTTATACTTATTTGAAACTCGCCGAAAATCAAGTCTTGCCCTAACATTCTTACATATTGTGAGTTTCGCTATTTGAGCCAGATTTTTTTGCATATCTTGGCTTGAAATAGTATTTTTTAACTCATACAAAGCTAAGAAAGTAAGAAACACCATGAATTTCAAATTATATTGCATTTTGAGCTTTAGTCCAAAATCAAATCCATCCTCATGCATACAAAGTGCATTTTGCCATATCTTTTGAAAGAAAGTTCCTTTATCAAAAATTCTTTTTGGAAAATACTTAAATTAGTCCTAAGTTAAAATTTGAAAAAATTCAAAAGATTTGGACTTCATTTCAAAGATTTTTGCATTTCACCTCTCTTTTTGGAAAAAGATTGTAAAGAAAACTCAAATTGGCACAACTTTTGATTGGAAACTCCATTTTCAGAAATTCCTGTTGGAAAAGTTTCTTACGAGTTCAAAGTTTATTTTTGCAAAATTTGAAAGCATTTTAACTTCATTTGAGAAAGTTATGCACTTTTCTCATTTTAACAAAATGCTGAAAATTCAGAACTTTGCATGACTTTAAGCAGATTTGTGATTTTCATATATTTTAGAGTGCTCATAATCTTAGGTAGCTACAATTATGACTTTTGCTCCTCAATTATTGGTCTACACTAAAAAATGTTCTCAGATTTATTGGATTTTTGTAAGTCATTTTTGCAGCTAGCTTTTGAAGCTTAATTGAAATGTCAAAGTCTGAAAAATCAGCACTTCAATTGGAATGTCCTAGCCTTCAAGCAAACTATCAACAGTAAGATTTTTGAATATGTTTTAAATATCTTATCAAGTAAGTAATGAAACTCCCAAATTGCTCATATGTATCTTTTTCATACTTGTATGAACACTTTAAGATGAATTATTTAGTATCAAGCTCAATGTGTTGGATAAAATGCCAAATGCCAAATGAGGGAGAATATGCTATCTATTTTGTTAAGTCTTTTGATATCAAGCTCCATATGTTGAAAACCTTCTTTTTTGGCAAAATTTGCTCTTTTCCTTACTTTTTGATGATAAATGCCAAAAGGGGGAGAAATATTGAATAATAATAGCATTGATATAAAGAGGGGGAGAATTGAATTGATAAAAGAAAAATGGGGAGAAATATGCTTCAAACTTGAGCAATGCCAAAAGGGGATTTCCCCAATAGTCTTTAATTTGCTATCATATGTTCATTTTCATCCAAATACTATTATTGTTAATGGGTTTGTCATTCATCACCAAAAAGGGGGAGATTATAAGTTCAAGCTTCATTATGTTGGTTTTGGTGATAATGACAAATACTTTTGTGATACTAATGTACTTGATTGATTATGATATGGTTTACTCTCATTTGGATGAAAAGGTGAAATCAAAGAGGTATACATTCGACACTTACATTCATTTATATTTTAGTGCATTCCTTGGATCCAAAATATAGATTAAACTCCATCAAAAGTCTAAGATGAATATGTGTATATACTTTTATTATATATTCTTGAATGCACACATTTAGGGGGAATTCACTCTATGTTTTATGATTTCAATAGTATTGATCCATGTTTCCTTTTCCACATACATTGGGATCTCAACTTTGAAATATATCATTTGAGTATATAAAACCTGTGTAGTTCATATATACTCACATTGAATCATACTGCTTTATACTCAATTATTTGTGTATGGGACTAATATGATAATCAAGTGTTCGATAGATTTAGTCCCGGATGTTGATTGACTATATGGAAATGCATGAAAAGATTGATAACAAGATCAATATGACTCGAGACAAAGGTCAGCATGCATTTGAATTCTAAACTCATTGTGCTCTCTCAGGAAAATCGATAGCACCGCACCCACTTGCGCTATTACTGC
Organism: Melocanna baccifera; assembly: GCA_036346265.1. Taxonomy (NCBI): domain Eukaryota; kingdom Viridiplantae; phylum Streptophyta; class Magnoliopsida; order Poales; family Poaceae; genus Melocanna; species Melocanna baccifera. The sequence goes on from JAYEVJ010000284.1 coordinate 7,371, forward strand.
GGTGCGGTAGTACCGGTGTGTAAACAGCGATATTACTGCCATGCGGTAGTACCGGATTTTGTGTGGTATGTTTTTTCCAGAGAGCACCCTTGGTGGGACTTGGACTCACCGAAATCGGTAGTACCAGAGTTTCCACGGTGGAACTACCGTAGTGCGGTAGTACCGCACCAATCAGCGGAACTACCGATGCTCGGTAGTACCGGCATCCTGAGCAGTACTACCGGAGAGCGGAACTACCGATCTTATAACGGCGGTAGTACCGCACTTTGAGTCTAAAGTTTTATTTTTAATTATTTGCAATTGTGGTGGTACTACCGTAAAAATTACGGTACTACCGCCGTTATAATGGTGTATCTAGATTCTTCAATCAGTTACCAAAGGGAAGATTGAAGAATCTAGATACACCATTATGATTTAATGGTATATTTTGGTAATTAATGATATTCACATTATGGGACTAATATTTTCCATGAGTTGGATGAATAGTTTATGTTCCAAGATAATAAAGACTTTGGATGACTTCATATGTTGAAGATCATCAAGCAAAGATTCGAGATGAAAATGGTTTCATGAGTTGAAGGCCATCAAAAGAGGATGCATCATGTGTTGATGCATATCAAGGTCTCGAAAAGGAGATGATCATGAGTTGATCATCAATTCAAGAGAAGACAATGACCCAGACTTGAAGTGAAGATGTGCATCATCAAACTTCAAGGTAAAGCTCAAGGCAAAGGTATGACTAGCTAGGGCTAAGGATGTGTTCCTAGTCTTTTACCGGTCTTGGTGTTTGGTTAGAAGACCGGATTGCTAGTATAGGTTTACCGTACTATTAAGAGGGGTCTTGTCTGGTAACTTGAGTCTCATCATGTGTTGATAGCTCAATCTTGTTTACGTTATCTCTTCATGGCATGATGCTATTATTTGCGAATGTATTTTGTGAATAGCTCATGCATCTAATTCTTACAACATGTGATTATACTTTGCAAATGTATTTTGCAAATGGTTGAAGTCCATGTACCTTTTCCTTGTGGTATGATCTATATTTGCAAATTGTTTGCAAATGCTGTCTGTGCTAAAAAAAATAGAGCGGCGGTAATACCGCAATTTTTACGGTAGTACCACACTGCGGTAATACCGCACCTACCTGCGGTCATACCGAAAGTTACACAGCAGTAATACCGCAAATGCTGAGTAACAGCTATTTTTCTAGCCGTTAAAGTGGAGTGCGGTAATACCGCACTTATAACGGTGGTAGTTCCGATTTCTCTGATTTTTTCAGAAATTTGGCTCCAACGGCTACCCGGAGGTTGTGAGAAGGTTGTGAGAATTCTCAAAGAAGGTTGTGAGAAGACCCGGCGTGTTGTGAAGGTTGGAGCTCACCTACTCGGAGCGGGAAAGAGCTACCACTAGTGGATTTGAGGTGTTTGGCTTAATTCGTGGAGCCGGTCCAATTTGTTTGGGCTTACCTCAACGTGGATTAGGGGAGACCGGCAAGTCTCCGAACTCCACGGTAAAAAGTAATCGTATCAATTGTGGTTTGTTTACTTGTTCTCAATTTACCTTCAAGTAATTTACATTCATAGAATTATATTGATTGCTTGTCACCCTAGGATTGCAAACTTTTGACATAGGCATAGATTGTTGGTGCACTTAGATGAACCTAGTTGTTTTAGGTAATATTTGTGCTAAACCAATTTAAGTTAAGCTTCTGCATTATATACTTGGTTTAGATAAATAGATATTATTTTTAATTGAAAGAAAATTTTTAAAGACCACCTATTCACCCCCCCTCTAGTCGGCCTCCTCGATCCTACAGAGGGGAGGGATATCTCGGCGAGAGGGTACGGGGTCGCGGTGGCAGCGCCACGCGGGAGAGCTCGCGCTAGAGTAGGGGAGGAGGGGCCGAAGGGGTGACGGAGGCGGAGGTCAGTGAACGCGTGAGCGAAGGGGAAAACAGGCGAGCGCAGTTTCCGACCGACAGAGAGAGAGGGCGTAGAGGGGGTGGAGGAAGAAGGAGGAGGGGAGGTGGGCGGGCGGGCCGGCTGGGCCTGCTCGAGGAGGGGAGAAGGAGTTTTCCTGTTTCTTTCTTTTCCTTTTTCTTTCCTTTTCTTTTGGGATTTTTGCAAAGGGAAGGGAATAAAATTTTAGGAAAGCTCAGAATCCATAAATTTCTAAATAAAATTCCGAAGATCTCAAAAATTTTCACAACTAAAAACTCAAAATAAAACATAGAATAAAGAAAATAATAAAAAGCAAAAATGGGATGTTACAAATCCCTACCCCCTTAAATAGAATCTTGACCCCGAGATTCGGCTAAGCTGGAAATAGGTGGGGAAACTCAGCCTTGAGCTGGTACGGATTTAACAGAGAACATACCCATTAAAACTACTGGCGCATTCTGAGCTCTTTCTGCGGTCATATGGTTGACACAGCCTTGGTGATGGGATGACACAGTCCTGGAGACTTGAGATGCCTGCACTCCCTTGCTTGGTGCAACAGATGATCCTTTTGCTGGAGCAATGCTAACGTTGGTCCTGGCTAGGGTAGATTGACGATCTAGGCACCTGTTGGCAAAATGTCCTTTTGCTCCGCAATGAAAGCAGTGCAAGTTGGCAGCTGGATTGGTTGCAGGATCTTGCCCGGCTGGACGGAGTATCCTACCTGTACTGCCACTGGAAGGTTGGGATGGAGTTGGAGCTCGAAAGCCGGAGGTTGCTCCTTGCTTGAATGGAGGTTTGCCTTGGTATGTTGACCGGGGTTGGGAACTGCCTTGAGATCGTTGAGCGGTCCATTTTCTTTTCCAACTGGCTTCCAATTGCTTTCTTTCATTTTCACAAATGAGAGCCTTATTGACCAGATGGTGGAATGTAGGGTGATCATGGAGGATCAGTTGTGCCCTCATTTCTTCATTCATTCCTTCCAAAAATTGATATATTTTCTCTTCTTCCTCAGCTACATCCATGTAAGATATTCGCCAACCGTCATGTTTCCTTATTTCAAGGTTCGAAACTCATTCTTCTTCATCCTCATTATTCCTGTAGGTACAAAATTTTGCCGAAACACCGCTTAAGAAATATTGGTTTTGGGCTGATTTGCTCCTCGTTCACCTATTGCTTCTGTACTTTCTTCATCTTTAACCTCAACATCGATTTGGTCCTGTTGGTCAGGTTGCTGAGTGTCGGAAACAGGGGTCTCTGCTACTTCCTCCTCTTCTTCTTCTGCTTCATTTTTGGAAGATTTCCTTTTTGTGCAAATCTCAAGAAAATTCTCCTACCAGGCTGCGGCGGCGCCCTTGAGCTGATAGGAAGCAAAATCCACTTTATCTTCATATGAGCATCTTGCTAGGCGAAACTTCTTCTCAGTATCCCTTAGCCAATCATTTGCTTCTAAAGGCTCATTAGCGGATGAGAAGGTTTGAGATCGAGTCCTGAGAAAATTAGCTAGCTTCGAACTTTTGTTGGATGAGCCTGCTTGTTGAGTAGCCAGCATGGTATGAAGGATCTACGTCTGTTGAGCCATAATCTGGGTCATCGTAGGAGGCGCAGGAGGTGGAGGTGGTAAGCCTTGACCACGACCTCTACCGCGACCACGAGCTCGGGGGCTAGCTCTTGGTGGTGCCATCTGCATTCACAAAAAATATTACCAAAAAGAGAGTAAGGACGAGAGGGTATATAAGAGGGTTTACTAGCCCCCTAGTAGCACAGCAGAAAAACCCAATATAATTTAGACAAGCAATGCAATAAAAAGCATTAAAGCTTGCAACTTCATTTAATTACAAAAGGAGACTTCACAGAGTCCAAAGGGTCCTAGCCCTTACACAACGTCTAGTACAGGGAATATCTACAAAAGGGCAAAAGAGAGAACAAAAGTGGAGCAACTGCTATCCTGCCTAGACCACCTATCCTACCTATCGATGGTCGCCTCCACAGTCGAAACACTCCCGAGATCGACTGCGGCTAGCTCTCTACGATGGACTGTCAGTGCGAGAGCGAGAGCTAGTCGGTGATCGAGAGTGTCGCAACCCACGACTGGGTCCTCCTGCGTCGGTGAGGGTGAAGCCGGGGTGGGCGTCACGCTCTTCGGCGATCAATCGGTGCAGGGCCTCCTAGAGCTAGAGGGTACAGATTCTCTCGCTGTAGGAGTTGGGAGAGGAAGGTGCCTGCTGAAAATCGTCAGGCGGCATCGGTGCTGGTGCTACTGCTGCTTGCCGGTCTGCTGATCTTTGGGACGGCTACTCTGCTGGTCTTGTGCTGCTGGTCTTGGTGCTATTGCTTTGGAGCTCGACGGGCAGGAGGCGTGTAAGAAGGCGGGACGGAGTGTAGTCCGCACGAGGCCGAGTCTCTCCAACTCGGCCTCAGCGGACATCTGCTCCCGCTCGGCAAAGGTGAGAGCGGCGTCTACTCCGGCCAACTGAGCCTGCAGAGCATCGATCCTCCGGTAACTGGCCGTCAGGAGGGTACGAAGCTCCGTGATCTCTCGTAGTGCCTGGCTATGGGAGTCGACCTGGGCCTCCGTGAGATACACCTGGTGCGAGAGCCGTGGGTTGTCGATCGGCTCTCCCTGCAGCTCAGGGTCAGTCTCTCCCATGCGGAGAATGGGAAAGAAGCAGAATGGGGAGTGGATCAAATCATTTCCGTGCTCATGCATCAGTCGAGCTAATGCGTAGAATGCGGCGTCCTGCACGGCATCGATGTAGGTACCCTGAGGAAAGGTGGCGGGGGTGATGACGAGGATCATCCCTCCATCTCTGGCATAAATGAAGATGTTCACCAGCCACGACTCTTGATCCTGAATCCTCGTGCAGCGCCCACGGAAAATGGGTTGCCGGTGGTAGCGCAGATACTGCATCAGCTGACGTAGCAGGTCTACGAAGCCTCCCTCTACCTCTGAATGAGATAGAAGCTCCCAGGAAGGGGTGGAAGGATTCGCCATCTACAATTTTTAAAACAAAGAGTTAGATACAGATGAAGAAATTTTGACAAAACAGATAGAAGGATAAGTAAAGCATTTGTATTTGCACATAGTTTCATAAAGCCTTGAGTTATTACTAAAAAGTAAGTTTTTATCCTAGTCACGGCCATTCTAGCTAAGGCTTTCTACAGTCGTATACTCTGATACCAACCCTGTCGGACCCAGATTTTGGTAACCCGAATCCCTGTGATTTATCTGCACTATTCCCTGGATCAGTAGATAGTGCTCACAGATACATAACTGGATCATCTCATACACGGTATAATTTGTTACAATAATGGAGATAAAGTAGTTCCATACTTTAGGCCGTCAGGCCAAATAGTTCATTACAACAAAAGCAGCGGAAAAGACAAAAGATAGGAAGGCGCAATTCCCTCTGATGCAATGATGGGGATAGCCCAAGTGAATTCAACATTTAGTCGATACGACCGTAGTGGAATTCACTTGTTATCTAGAATGGTCGATCGATCCGTGAGGGAAGGAGAGCACTAGAACTACTAAGGCTAATTATTGTTGTTGCTCGCTTTATTTCCTTTGGTCCCGCTCCTCGTAGTGGTCATAATGACCTTCTTTGTTTCATTTTCGGAAGGGGTTGAGAGCGAGTGAGCACTTGCAATCGTGCCCGCAAGCCAACACACAAAATGCAATAGTATAGAATGCATGGCTTTCCAACAAATGGCTTGGGGTTCTTTTATAGTTGCATAAAGCGATATTTAACAAATACATAATTAAAATCCTATTACTTAGCAGATTTTTGATAACATGAATATCATTTAAATGTGCAATAAATATATTGTAGACGGTTCCATTCACCGATTATATGGTTCCATCTACCAATGCTAGTTTTTGTTTACTGGGCTACATCCACCCTAATTAGCCTGTATTGGAGTACGTCCCTCCAGAAAAAATCTAACAAAGTGAAGTACTTCCCTCCACTTAGTTTTTGTTTCCACCTCTAAAAGAATTTTTAAATAGAACTAACTTGAGAAAGTTCCCATGTCTGTCCTTGACCGTGGGCACAGCTATTCGAATAGTTTAGACTCTGCAGAGTTGTACATCTTTACCCACAAGAGATAACCCAATTGTTATATATCACATGTTTCCTTAGACATGCAGATTAACTGGATTATCATATGACCTTTACAATGCATCTAGTAAAGGATAGCACTCGCTGAGGTTTTGTCTACAGGAAAGCCTATTGGGCCCCAGCTAGACCCCCTCTTGCGTCCGCCTCTATCCAGCGACACGACCACATCCAAGACGGTTACGTCCAGCGATGAAAATCGTGAGTTCCTCCGAAGTGCTTTCCTTTACTGGCGAGAAATTATTTAGTCATGTCTACACTTTGCCAGCTTGTGGTTTGTACTATTTTACATGGAGAGGTCAACATAGGATTCAGTCCTTACATTGTCTAGACGGTGCTTCCGCAACTGAAATTGTTACATCCACCAATCACTCTTACCATCTGCCCAGACAGGTAAGCAATTTTTGAGGGTTTTGAGAAACATAAGATAAGCTTTTACCAAACTATCAATCAAGTACTTCCCATGATTGCCCAAAAATGATTTTGTGTTTGTTGAGAAGATATAATCAGAACATGCTAGTGTCCTGAGACTTACTTAGACTCGCTTAGCAGTTTAATTTAGCTTATTTTGGAAATGCTTTATTAGTAGTACCTAAGGCGACAATGGTAAGGGGTAACAACTATCACAAGGAGGGTATAGCTATTTAGTGCTACTATAGCAATGCAGATAAGTAACTAACAAAGGAAAGTAAGCTATTGTACATAAAATAATGCATGCATGTTGAATAATTTTAAATAATAAAATGATTAAAACATAGGAATTCAACATGGTCAAAGTGTTGACTCACCTGGATCTGATGCTGGTAGGTCCTGTGGATCTGGTGAAGAGTCGAAAGGTTGCTCAGGATTATCCTCGTACTCTATTCGTGTGAAAAATACCGGAAAGAAACAATAGGCAAGAAGATAATAAATACTCAAATAAAATTCAAATAAATTCCAAATCAAGCAAAACTTTAACCAACAGAAAGAGCTTGAATTTATAAAATTTTAGAGATAAGTTTCACTTAAATCGGAGTTACGGTGAGGAAGAACGGGCACTCTGAAGTTTTATTTTCAGAAAAATCCCAAAAATAAAAAAGAAGAGAGGGTTCTCTCTCTGACATGTGGGTCCCACAGGTTTTTATTAATTTTAATAAAATCTTAGATTTTGAAATGAGTGAGAGTATGACATGTGGGGCCCATGGATTAATTAAATTTCAAAAAATTAATAAAAGGGCAGTGACTGACATGTGGGTCCCAGGCGCACTTAACCGTACGATGGGGTCCGCCTGTCAGTGACACAAGAGTTTAAATCCGGTTTTAATATTTTAATTAAAGAGGTGCGGCCCAGTTGTCAGCCACTCATACGGTTAAACAGTTATGTGGGGTCCACCGGTCAGTGAAACAATTAACAGTTATTAATTACAATCATTAACAGTTAATGGTGGATTCGGTTAATTAAGATGTCGGAATGGGGAGGGGCGGCAGCTCGACCGAGTGGGCGGCGGTGCGGGCAATCTGCAAGTGGCGAAGGAAGGCTCGGCCGCGCGGAAGCATTCATGAAATAGCTTCACGGCTCGGGCGCACCTTCGGCCGGGGTGGCGTGGCCTAAATCGGCACGGGGCCTTGTCGATGGCAAGCTCGGCGGTGGCGGGAACAGGGGAGAAAGGGCGACGGCGAGGACAAGAGTGCGAGCTCAATTAAAGTTGATGGAAGCTTCCAAAGGTTGTCGGGAGCTCACCGGAGGGGACAATCGAGCTCGAGGTAGCTTGAAGCGAGCTCGCGTCGGTGACAGCCAGCGGCGAAAGGGGGTGGTCGACGCTGAGGTAGACGGGCCGAGAAAACTTCCAATTGGTGTTGAGTTCGGGTTCAGTGAGTGGAGATGAAGCTCTGACAGGATGGAATTGGACTAAGGAGGTCGGGGTCGGCGGCAACGAAGATCGGCCGGAGTTGGGGACGACAGGTCCTTCGGCGAGCTATGGTGCACAAGAGCTAGATTAGACCTCAAGGAAGTATCAAGGAGGCCTAAGAAACAAGGTGAGAGGTTCGCGGGGGCTTGCAGATGTCCGGAGACGGCTAGCGTCGGAGGCAGCTGAAGAGCTTCGGGTAGCGGCGAGAAATGGCAGAACCGCGCACTGAGGGAGAGATGGCGAGAGTGAGTACTGAGTGAGCCGAATTGAGGCATTCCTGCTGCGGATTTATAGCGGGTTGCGGAAGTGGAGAGCGTTGGCTCGAAGTTAAGGCGAGGGCGCGAGGGCGGTGGTGCTCAAGTGCGCCAACGGCGGCTAGGCGAGGAGGGGAGGAGGGCGGTGTCACGCGCATGATGCAGAGACTTCAATGCCCACAGTGTGGCACAGTAGAAGCACTGGCACAAAGGCGACGCACACGGGTACGACGGGGCGACGGCAACGCCACGGGGCGATGCTACGGCGGAGAGGGGTGCGAGGCCAGCGAGGGTGCTACAAAGGCGGATGGGGCCCGAGGTGTGATGTAATGAGGATGCGACGGTGACCATCGGGAAGCCAAGCGGTGACGGAGACAGCGGTACGATAGAGGTACTCCAGGCGACGGAGCTAGAGGGAGAGGGGAGGGGTTGCTCGGCGAGAGGGTACGGGGTCGCGGTGGCAGCACCACGCGGGAGAGCTCGTGCCAAAGTAGGGGAGGAGGAGCCGAAGGGGTGACGGAGGCGGAGGTCAGTGAACGCGCGCACGAAGGGGAAAACAGGGGCGTGGCGCAGCGGTTTCAGCCAACAGAGAGAGAGGGCGAAGAGGGGGAGGAGGAAGAAGGGGAGGGGAGGCGGGCCAGCTAGGCCTGCTCGAGGGGGGAGAGAAGGAGTTTTCCTTTTTCTTTCCTTTTCTTTTGAGATTTTTTTGAAGGGAAGGGGATAAAATTTTAGGAAAGCTCAGAATCCATAAATTTCTAAATAAAATTCCGAAGATCTCAAAATTTTTCACAACTAAAAACTCCAAATAAAACACAGAATAAAGAAAATAATACAAAGCGAAAATGGGATGTTACATCACTGAAGAGCAGCAAAATGCACCAGACTGACTGCAAGGTAGGTGCTAAAGTGGCTCATGGAAAAGCAACAAATTACGCATGTTTGACTCCAAGGCAAGGAAAACAATGAAGCAGCCAAATGAAGACTCCCAGGAGACCACCGCCTTGCATGGTGCTTAATGAAACTTATGATAATTGTTTTTTATTGATATTTCTTCCAATATTGTAAAACTTAGTTATCTGTAATGCTCTTTTGCATGGATGGTGGTACTACTGATTGGGACTACTTGTTCGAAATCTATGTTAAACTTCTAAATATTATGTGCTATTAGTGAACCTTACGTATTCAAAATCTCATGTAAAATGTGTGTTGATATTAAATGAATCTATAATATTATCAGACTAGAACTTGTGATGAGCAACTGAGAGAAGCTTTATGATATATGAAACATGATATGAATTTGCCTATAAACATGATATTTGTGATATTAGTTGTACTGGTATGAAGTACCACCAGACCTAGGATGAAAACTACATGAAACACCTCTAGAAAACTCTTTGAAATTGGGAAAATTTTGAAAAATTAATTAAACTTAATAGAACCTGTCTTAATGAAACTTGAATGGCACTAATGCTACTCGCCTAAAACTTGATGAAACTGATATATAATTGGGATGAAACTAGATAAAACTAATAAAAAACTATTATAAAACTTAATGGCACTAATGCTATTTGCATGAAACATGTTGAAAACTCAATGAAACTTTATCGAAACTAGGATGAAACACCACTGAAACTTGTAAAACTAGTAAAATTGATATGAGATTAGAATAAAACTTAACAAAATTATGATAAAACTTCATGAAAATACCAATGAAATATTGTGAAACTCGATGAAACATGATGAAACTTGGAACTTGTCTAAAATTTGTTTTAATGAAACTTAATGGTACTAATGACATTTGCCTGCAACTTAATGAAACTCAATGAAATTTCACGAGACTTGATGAAACTATGATGAAATTACATGAAACACCACTGAAACTTGAACAACACTAATGCTACTCATTTGACACTTGTTGAAACTGATATGAGACTAGGATGAAACTTGATGAAACTGTGATAAAACTCAATGCAAACACCACTGAAACTTGATGAAAGTTCAATGAAATACGATAAAACTTATCAGAACTAGTCTTAATGAAACTTAATGGCACTGATGCTATTCGCCTAAAGCTTGATAAAACTAGGACAAACTCCCATTAAACACCACTAAAACCTGATGAAACTATAATAAAACTCTATGAAAACACCATTGAAAACATGGTATAACTCGACGAAACTTGCTTAAAACTTGTTTTAGTGAAACTTAATGATACTAATGCTATTCGTCTGAAACTAAATGAAACTTGACAAAATTTAACGAAACTAGGATGAAACACCACTGAAACTTGCATGACACTAATGTACTTGCATGAAATTAAATAAACTGATATGAGACTAGGATGAAACTTGATGAAACTACGAAAAACTCCATAAAATACCACTGAAAATATGGTGAAACTCAAGGAAACTGGTTGAAACTTAATGGAACTTATCTAAAACTTGTCTTAATGAAACTTAATGTCAGTAATGCTTGGATGAAATTGCATGAAACACCAATGAAACTTAAATAGCACTATTGCTACTCGCTTGAAACTCGATGAAATTGATATAAAACTTGATGAAACTAGGATAAAACTCCAAGAAAATATAACTAAAACTTAGTGAAATTTGTCTAACACTTGTGTTAAGAGTGGATTTTTTTTATGAAAATTAATGAAGTTATCTCAAGTTTGTATGGTACACCTCTTGGCTTAGCGTGAAAACTTAGTAAAACTTCATGATACACCTCCTGGCACACATGCTTGGAGAGAACTTAATGAACACAAACATACACATACAAAAAAGTTTAATGTGCGACATTTTAGACTGTGTGTCACATAGATCCCAACATTGGCATATCAATACAGGCTTACACACAATTTTTACATTTTACCATGTCACGTTGCATAAAAAAAGGGTACAATATTCACACAGTTGCAATACTTGTGACGCGTAAGATATGACTCCATACTTGTTCTTGTACGCTGGCAAGAACTGACATCATCAACCTACAAAATGGAATAAGAGCATACAAATGACATAATATTTGTTTTATGAGGTTCGGCAAGATGTCGGAGCTGAATCGTGGCAGCTTATATGTATGAGTGGTTCCTTTTCTTTCACAGTTAAGATTGTAAGAGTTTCTTTTTTTTTACAATTAACATTACAAGAGTTGGATGGTAGATTTTATATGGTACTCCGCTTATACAGTCCGACCTTGCAAGTCTGTACCCTTTTAGCCATACACAACAAAGCGCAAACCAATAGCCATTCACGAAGGTTCTCTGCTTTCTAGCCTTCACTGTTTTTTCACATGTAGTTTCTACCCCCCTTCTCGTATTCTTGTCATTACTAATGGAGAACAAGACGAAATTGGGGAGCTATTCAAGACGAGCAGGCCACGTTTAAACAACAAATATTTATCTTACATGTGCCAATTAAAACAAATTCGGTTCCATGGTCTAGCGGTTAGGACATTGGACTCTGAATCCAGTAACCCGAGTTCAAATCTCGGTGGAACCTCTTTTTTTCCAACTCGGGTTTTGATGAAAGAAAGTGCGAACTTTTGTTAAATAAGGCACTTTGCGTCATTTTTTTGGTTGTAAATATAGTATTTTCTTGCTGTCATTGGTCCACGAACCTTCTAGTAAATTGCAGGAGCAGTTTAGTTTCTAGCAAGCTAGCAGAGGCTAGGACAAGCTCGGTTCCATTTCTTTGTTATTATTCCTGGGTGTGAACAAGCACAACTCTTGCATTTTTTTTTTCAAATTTTCAAACTTTTCCTGTGATTTTTTATTGCAGAGCAATTTCAATTGACATTTAGCATGGTTATGCCGTGGAATCTAGTTATCGTGCCTATTCTTTTCAGTTTCTAAAAACTAGTTTTTGATTTTTGTACAGTAACTAGCTTTCAAACAAAATATCTTTTTAAAATAAGATCTACAAATAAATTACAGTACACACTATACTAACTTCATTTATATTGACTAAAACCATATATAAATTTTTTTACTCTATATTCTTTTTTTATGAATAACCTAAAAACTATAAGCAAAAACTATAAATAACAGGCCCCTCACAACCATAGCTATACGAGGGACTACTAGTTATCGAACATGTCCAAAAAAAAGTAGCTATATATAGTTGCTTCAAAAAAGCTACCTTCCATGCCAAGTGCACCATAAGCCCAATTGAAATTAGAGGGGATGAAATCACGAAATGTATAGCATAAGTTATATCATTTCCAATGTTGCATATTCCAATACTGTTAATCATAACCACGAGGGGAAAACGACTAGGAATAACCATTTTCTTTCTTGCTCAGAGAAGTGGTAAAACGGCACAAGCCGGGGAGCATCAGTAGAGTTTTCAGGTCAAAAGCACTAGCACAAGCTACACCACCCAAAATTGCTTATTCTACCATCACAACGGAAATGAAAGGAAGGGGGGGAAATGAATAGAGATGTAAATAGTGGTACACACTACACAGACGAGCTAACTGTTTATCCGAAGCTACAGATTGCATTAGCCCAACATTGGACTCTTTTTTACGTAATCCAACATTAGACTCTCATGCAGCGCTGCCATCTTCTTTGCGTAGCAAGTAAACGAGGACAGCAGCCAATAAGGCTAGGAATGCCACGGCTATGTACTTCCAGTTCAGCAGTGACGGCTCTATGGTCCGCACTGTCTCGAGCGTGTCCTCACCAGCGGAGTCATCCTCCTCTGGAGTGTGTGTCTTTGCTTCCTCGTCGATAGGATGTGCAGGTTTCTTCACCTGGGCATCACAGGGATAAACGTTACAATTTTTGTAATGCGCCAAGAGCTTGAACAACTCAGAAGTCAGATCAAAATATGTAGGCATGTTCACTGACATGTTAAAACAGGATAAGTGCAAATGTTAGAAGAACGGACTGCTTAATAATGAAGACAAGCTATAAGCTGCGCACATACACAAGCCCGCAATACAAAAATAGTTCAGTTATTTAGCTACATTGATCTAAGTTGCATATGGGTCAGCAAGTCAAAGTTACATTTACATCCTTTTCTATTATTAACCTTTTGCATTCAGAAAATCAGATGGATGGAGCAGTGACTATGCAGATAAATATGTACAGGATTCATTTTCAAATTTTACCACAATACATTGCTCTAATAGCAATGGCAGAGATTTTTGAAAAACAAAAATGCTGCTTGTAGCCTTGTACATCTTCATAGATAACTAGAATGAGCCATGCGTGTTGAAATGGAATTAAGATAGAAAATTTTTCCTACATCTACGTGTTGTTTGAGAGCATAGAACCATTTTTTTTAAAAAAAAAACTTTTTAGGTACAAAGGAGTAATATATTTAAAACCTACAGTTCAATTGTCACAAGTAGTAGAAAGAAATTCAATTGCCCACATTATAACATGGGTGCTATAAGGAAATTTAGCTTGAAAAAAGTTTTTTTTTGAAAAAAAATAGATATGAGATTAACTGCTTCTTTTTATAAATAACATTATGTCCTTTAGTATCATCAGGTGCTTGGCCTGAGAGTAAGTGGGCTTTTGATTAATGGCTTGGGCTAGGCCATGTCCTGCCTAAGCATGATCCAAGCTGGCTGAAGGCCTGAAGCATAGCCAAAGATCAACCCAACCTAAGCTATAACTGAACTCAAATTTAGCCCAAACTCAGGGTAAACCCAACTATTTCAACAGCATGACATCAGCAAATTGTTGATCGGATATCTATTACTAGTTGGATGATATGGTGCAGAAGTTAATCTCCTTTTGCACTCCACTTTAAAGAAGAGATAAGTCAACTACAAAGAATTCACACCTCAGATTGTGATGACGAAGAATCAGGAACTATGTCCTCAGCCAATTTAGTGGACTGAAGTTCAACATCTTTGCTAGTAGCTTTTTTGCTCAACTGTATACCATCTTTCAGACTTCCTTTGCACTTCTGAGACAATATCTTGTTCTTCTTTGTTAACACAGAAATCTGTGGCCATCAGAAAGAACCAACCCAGCATATTAATGCAACTATGATGTAAGTACAATATACAAAAAAAATTATGCAAAGTAGTATCTAAATACATAATAATAGCATAATACTATTCAATCTCACACACCTTTTTCAAAAAGGAACATCAGATAATTAAGAAATAGCATTGCCAGAACCCTTACTGCTAAAAAATCAACAGGTCAAATTAACTACTTAAGGAGCAGGTGGTTGCTCTACAAAATCAACGGGTCAAATTAACTACTCAAGGAACAGCCGGTTGATTCATAGTCCATATAATATAAGTCCACACTGTACTTGCTACTTACAAGTTACTATAGCATGCTAACTGGAATCATAAGCTGGTCACTTGAGTTTTAGAATATTCGCTCCTAGAATGATCCAAGACATTTTGCAGCAATTCAATACACATATAAAACACGTTACACACAGAGCGCCGTGTCAGTAATCAGTATACAGGAAGCCTTATATAGGATAACTCTTCACCATAAAGCTTATGGATTATCTATTAACTTTCAAAGGGTACATGTGTTGCTGATTCTTTGATGTGCTGCAGCTTGGACACACATATCACCCACTGTCCAAGCGGCATGCATACCAAGTTATCAACTGTAATATCATCCTCAACCACCCCATTTTTACCTCTGCCAACCAGAATAATCAAACACTAGAAGTGTAATTGTGTAAATATTATATATGGTTCCATCTGTTCATCACAACATAGACTTTCAAACATAGTTCCAAACAAAACTCTTGTTTTACTAAGAATCTTGAAAGTTATGTTCATTTTTTAACCAAATCTGGTTTTGTGCCTTAAGACTAACTTCTAAATTTGGAACCCAAAACAGCAATACATACAATGTCGTCCATCACACTGAAATCAAATGCTCCAATTCAAGAATTCTTCTGAATCATGTAGGAAAAAGAGAAAAATATTGTAATAGCAAACCTTTTTTTGGAAAAGAGTGTATGCAATCATGCATATACCTGGTGATGAAGTCGTTCTCTTTCCGATGCAAGTTTTGTGACCAAGTCAATAATGATTTTAGTTCTGATTCCAATGTCCTTGACAGTGGACATCTTGACATGGTTGGCTTCATGTAATGAGTTCGCTAGACTCTCTACCCGACCTCTCAGAAATGATAGCTCTTCACTAAGTTCTAAATTAGTGTCTGTTAACAATGTACACTTCGATTCAGCACTCTCCGCCCTGGTTTCAGCTTTTGAAACCTTTCCTTTCAGATCTTCAATCATATGTTCCATATCAGACATTGTAGATCTCTGCATGCTCTGCTGTTCAATAATGGCATCAACTGATGCCTTTGCATGCTCTAATTGGGTATTTGACTCCTTCAGTTTCCTCTCCAAAAAGCTGGCCTTATCTAAACTATGACTTTTGCGAGAGCTTAGCTCCCCATTAAGTTCTATATTAGCTTGTGTTAGCTGCATGCACCTTACTTCAGCATTCTGTGCTCTACTTTCTGCTCTCAACACATCATCTTTGAGATTCTTAATAATATTTTCCAATGTGCTAAGGTCAGAGTGCAGCAGGACATTCTTCTCTTCCTGACGTGCTTCTGCTGATGTCTTTGCCAACTGCAATTGTAAATCAGACTCCCTTAACTGTTTTTCTAGTTCCTGAACTTTATCCTGCAAGGATGATAATTCAGGGATTACATGTGTGAGATTCTGCACAGCTTCTTCAGCTCCAGATTTTTTATTCTCTTCTTGCATCTTCTCTGGGTTAATTTCAAGAGAAGACAGTTTCATCAAGCTTTGTTCTAACTTCGACTTGAGATCATCTTCCCTATATCTTGATGTGCTTAGATGGAACTGTATTGTATTAAGTCTATTTATAAGTTCCTTTGAAGTTCCCAAGAGTAACTCGGAAGCATTTTCTGCTGCAAACATTCTCCCAGAAATAGTTTCAATTGATTCCTCCAGGAAATATGTTTCCTGTTCGTGATGATGGAGTTTCAATTTGAGTTCTTCTACAATAGATCTCGAATCAGAGAGCTTCTTTTCAAGATCTAGCTCACTTGCTATGGATTGTTCTAACATCTGCAAAACATTTCTTTGCTGATCTTCTGTTTGCATACTAGTGGGGGATAACATATGACTATTTTCACACCCACCATCTTCAATAACCCCTGTAGAAGTCCAGTTAGAAAAGAATACAATTTATGCATATAAAACAAAGGGATAAGTGAGCATTTACCTGCATTGTCATGGAAAAACTCTATGGCTTTCACAAACTTTGCAGACTCTTTTCTAATATCAGCAATTAGATCCTGCAACTGCTTCAAAGACACTATAGCACCATCCAGCTTAGCTTTAACCTTGCCTCCAGATTCTTCATAAATCTTATGCTCAACATTTTTTATATCAATTTGAAGAGAACTAATCAAGTTATCCAACTCCTTGACCTCTGCATCTAGAATACCATATAAGATGTCCAATTCGAAAGCATTCTCAGCAGTCTCAGAAGAAACAGATTCATTTTCTGAGGTAAGAGGCTCAAAATCAGTGGCTCGACGAGCTATTTCCATCACCAACATCTCCAAATTTAGTAATTTCTCAGAGGCAAATGCAAGTTCGAGTTCTACTCTGGTAAGAATTTCCATATTGCTTCCTCCTATATTAATTATATCTCCAGGAGGCAGGGCATTTTCTTGAAAATAATCATCAATTATATTGTTCTTGACATCCATAATTCCTATTCTACCTCCTACACATTAGGCCATATACCAAAAAATACATATTAGATGCAAGAGATAGATAATTCAAAAGATTGATTATTCAAAAGATCGAAATAAATGAAATAAGAAAGGAAAAAATGGTGAACAAAAAAAAGAGCATAAACGATGTTTTTAGCTTTTGGATCATTGGATAGATCAGCAGTTTTAAAGAGTTTTTAGTATTCAAAAAGCAATTAATAGTGTGATTTCAAAATTAAAATGTACAAATGAGAAATTTCAGCATGCCGAAGTCCCAATTGGACTAGAATATTCTGACACAGCCATTCACATCAGGCACAGGTCCAAAAGTCCAGAAACAAAAAGCGTCTGCTACTAGGTAGGTAGGAGTGTACGGGAGTGGGGTTATATTACATAATTAGCTCAAGAACACATGCTTGATCTCGAAAAGCTAATAATATATGGTGCCTTAAACCTACTGTGCCTTGCAAATCATCATCAAATAACAGACACAAAAGTATGATCACCAACCCAATTGGTAGATGAGCACACGAGCTGGATCCCATGTCCTCAACCAGAATCTCTATTGCGCAACAAACTGCCCCATCGGTAGAGGAAAGCACTCACACGATTCTGATGTCTCTTCACATTGTTCAACCATTAACCTTCCATTTAATCAGGGACGCGATCCTACTAGAGGCATAGGCACACTCAATTAGGAGAACAAATCTTGACAACACGAGCAGAGAAAGAATCACCTTCGAAACTCAGGCCCTCCAGCAAAGGATCTAACTAGATCAGACCAGATCAAAAGACAAAATTATCACGCCGACTTGGCTCAACACTGAATACGATGGATGACAACTAGACCTCTGTGCTCCACTCAACACAAGTCTTGGCTCTTACGCATATCAATCATGATCAGATCCTACAAGTTGTTGTTCATAGCTACTATGGCCAAACAAGAGAGCTCTGCTTTTGGGCTCTACACTTCAAGAAAGCGAAACCAAGTCCGTATCCAAACTTTGGCTCCCAAACCGACCAAGAACTGCTAGAACTGCTCCCATTTACCACACACTAACCTCAGTTAGCGCCCACGGATCCAAATTAACCGATTCAACACAGGCGGTTGACCCAAATCGGCAGAAGCCAATAGCAAGCGATACACCGCACAGGCATTCCGGCGAGCACGTCGCCCGCACCCGAGCAGGAGGAGGAAGAGGCGGGATGGGGTGCTTACCTCGGCTCAGGGGAGGAAGGCTGGCTGGAAGCCGCCGCTCGCGATCTCCGTCGAGTAGAGGAGGGAGATGAGGTGACGGGGATTGGAATGGATTCGGATGTTCTTTTGCCTTTTCTCGGGGAAATAAATTGAGTAACTTTCACGAATCTCAGGTTTTGCAGTTAAGTTTCATAAAATCATAGAATTTTTATCATTTAACATATAATTCTAGGTATTATAGTCTTACAGTTTTACAAAACTCTACCTACTAAATATTACCATATGCACCGCTAGATCTTGTGACTGCCGACGACGACCTACTAGCGTTGCGTGGATTGGATAGTACCATTGAGGAGTCGTGCCAGCAGTGGGACCACTTGTGCCCCCATTTCAGTGGCACGTCATCACTGCCGATGCTTATGCTAGCATCAGTAGAGCTTGGGAAGGCCGTGTCGGAGGAGTCCAAGGGGGGTAGTGACCATGGTCGCGCACTGGACTCCAGGCGGCTAACAACGAAGGAGGCTGCAGCACGTGGGTGCGCAGTGGCTTGTAGTCGAGTTAGGAGGCGACGAGGCAGGAGGCCCGGTGAGAGCCGTTGGTGGCAGGATCTTGAGCCAACTTCTGGGCCATGCTACTGCCGTCACTGTTGGCAAGTGGGAGGCAGTCCGTGCTGAGCTTTTTGGTACCTACAGCAAATCAAGAGGCGCAAATTAGTGATTGCTCGGATAAAGAGATTTTCTGCGAAATGCAAGTAACACATCGGCCACCTTGGAGTGGCTGATGATCATCTTGTTACTACGATATTAAAAATGACACACTTTCCCATGTATCTCTCGATTTCACATCGGTAGCCAAATTGGTCTTTCTTAAGTGCCATGTCAACGTGTAAAGTGAGCTTTAGATGTAAAAATAGATCATATTTTTTAGGGTTGTGGTTTTGTAAAATTGTGAAACCATAATACTTGAGATTATGTGTTATATGCTAAAAATCTATGATTTTGTGTAACTTGGATCACAAAATCTGGGTTTTTGTAAAATTTATTTAAAAAAATTTGATGTATTTTGCTGGAATGATGTCGGATGCGCGTGCGTGCGGGATGAATGTTGCCACCACGGGAGCGGTGGGCCGTGCAGATATTAAGAGAAGAGCAGAAGATGCTCGATGCTTCCCTGGTGGGTTTGGGGGCGGTAGACTAGACTGGGCCCGAAAATCACAGTCTGAAAACACCGAATGGATTTGGCTATTGTGATCGCTTCTCTAAACCGGCCCATTAAGGTCTAAAAGCACGTAGTAATTGTTAGCACATAATAATTGGATGCTCTCATGAGGCAGCATATTAAATATTTTATATTTAATCTTCAACATATATAATTTATCTTCCTTATCATGGATGTCCCCTCTTAAATTTCCTTAAGGGTGTTTCAAATCTCATGGGAGGTCACAAGACTGCTCACTCCATTGAACTCATATGCACTCAACGCGTTATAAATAGTATTCGTAGATGGAGTATCGAGTTACAAGTTTTGCTCTTATCTTTGAAAGGGGTTTAGTGAATCAATAGGTATAGCAGCAACGGTTCTCCATATGTAAGGACTCATGGTCTTAAGATAAGTAGATATTATAATCTTCTAATAAGCATAATTTGTGTCATCAAAAAGTGAAGCTTTATCGGGTGCGCAGCCTCCATAGTCGCTATCTTTTACTCTCTAGACAGTGAAACCTAATAGATAGGAGACCAAGATCTGATACCAGTTATAAGATCAATGATGTCGACTAGAGGAGGTAGGTGCTTCTAAAATCTATTTAGCCAAATTTAGGTTTACGAAATGTAAATTAAAACAGTTTTGCACAATTAAGACCTAAAATGTCTAGTCTCAATTATGTACACCAACAATCAAAGTTTATGTCAAGGTTTGCAATCTTAGGGTAATAAGAAATCAATTCAATTCTAGAAATGTAAATTACCCAATGTAAATGAGCATAATTAAGCAAACTACAAGATGACACGATGATTTTTTTACTGTGGTATTCGGAGACTTGCTAGTCTCCCATAATCCATATTGAGGCAATCCCAAATGAATTAGATCTGCTCCACGAGTTAAGCCAGCACCTTGAATCCACTAGGGCTGCTCTTCATCCACTCCGGAGATGGCGAGCACCAAGTCACTACCAAAAAAATAGGGCCTTCTCATAAGCTTCTTGAGAAGATCACTAGCACAAATCCTCCAAGCCATTTAGGAGGCGGCAACCTCTAAGAGTAACAAGTCGAAGACGCTCACTTTAGAGAATGAAGTGCCAAAACTCGACGGATACTCAATCCACCACCAAGTGCAATATATGCACAAGGATTTGTCTCTCCAAGCTCATTGAGTGCAACACATTGATGACCCAAAAATGCATGGGTCCAATGATAGAACTTTCTCTTAAAATATTCCAAGGTTTATATTGAACCTAGAGGACACGTGGAAAATTCTACTACCGTTGAACAACTAATTAATGTACTAATTAAATAGAAATAGAGGGTAGCAATTATACTGGAGAATAATAAAGCTAGAACTAGTACTATGACTACAACTACGAAAAGGTTGTTGTAATAGCCCAGCTGTTTATTTCAAAAATTAGAAAAAATTACTTATTTTAAAATAAAACAATTGCATTTCACTGCCTAAAATTTTGGAAAATTTATTTACCTGATTTTTTGCTTTTTAAAAAAGCTTGATTTTAAAAAGTAATTTAAGCAAAAAATATATAACTATTATTAAATAAACATACTTTGAATTTATATAAAAATCTTATATCAAATTAATTATTTGAAACATATCTAGCTATTATCTTAATTTTCTATGTTTTTTGAAATTTAAAATCAATTTTAAGATTAAAAGTATTTTTAGTATAAAAACTAAATACCAAAATAAGTTGAAATTATTTTTCCAAGGTCTAGAACACTTCCATAAACTTCTGTGAATTTTTTGACCTCATTTGGTATATTCTAAAGCTTTATTTGATGTTCAGCCTCTTCTGAAAAATTTAAAAAGGAATTAAAATCCCTTTCTCCCCCCGGGCGACACATGGACAATCAGATTTTGCGCACGTCGCCGCCCAATTCAATTGCTGCCATCTGCCTCCTCTTTCTCCTCCTCTCTCAGCCGTCGAATCCCCCTCTCCTTTACACTTGTCGCCCATCCACCCTTCTTCCTCGCCATCTTCCTCCTCCCTTCCTCGTCTCCTCATCTACCGCCGCCAACTCTGGCCAAATCTCCATCCACCTACTGACCACAGTTCCCGCTGCCCCCTCTGCCTCGTGTGACCCGGCACCCATCCCCTATCCCCGCAACCATCTTTCCCTTTCCCTTGCACCTGTTCTGCCCTCAGTGCCGCAATCGCTTCTGGCCACTAGAAATCATGGCGAGAAATCTGCGCCGATTTTGCCCCTCCCCACCCCCTATAAGAACCCCTTGAGCACCCTCTACCCCTGCACAACCTTTCCCCTCTCCCCCTTGCTTAATCGAGCACCCAAGCACCTTTTGCACCGTGCACCTACACCTCCAAGCTTTGATGTGAGCGCCGATGAGAAATTGCCACCGCACCAACCATCCCTAGGCCCCACCACCATCCCGCAAACCTCACGGTGCTAGCGCAAGCGCCCTGCGCCCCTCCATCGAACAATTATGCCATCGGAGCCCTGTATTCGCTGAAGGCCGAGCTCGACCACCACACCTCTTCGCCGTCGACCATCACTGGTCATCCTCTACTTCCGTGCCAAGGTGAGCCGAACTCCTCTTCGAGCCGTCTCACTTTTGCGCATCACACCACCGGCCGCTGTGACCCCGAGCGTCGGCAAGCCACCAGGTCGAGCGCTAGCACCACCCAGCGAGACTATGTCAGCATGAAAGCTGATGTGGTAGTCGACAAGGTGCCACATGTCGTGACCCATTAGCACATTATAACACGGTCAGTAGCCACATCATAATCCCAAGTTGAGTTAGCTCCTTTGGTTTATGGGGCAGCCACGTGTATCACCACCTCGGCATACCTGAAACACGTGGACGCCATGCCAGCACCACGTGGCATGACACATCAACATTTGGCCACTCCCGACCCACATCAACTGCCAGGTGTTGCCACGTCACCTAACACGTCAGCAAAATAGCCCCGTCACTCACCACGTACGTGCCATGCCACCTCCTACCACATCAGCCTTCCTTTGGTCCATAGACCTGGTCCACCGTAGACCGGGCCCACATGTCGGCCTTAGGCCTAAGCCAGGGCTAACGTTGACATCACAATCCCAAATTTCCTTTAGAAAAATAATTCAGTCAAAAAAGAAATTCCTTTGTTGACATCACAATCCCAAATTTCCTTTAGAAAAATAATTCTCAAATTCCTTGTTGATGTCATAAATGCCTTTTCTTTACAAAAATAATTTTAAAAATCTTGTTTATTCAATTTCTTTGAAATTCAAACTTCTAAAGGCCCGTTTTTCTTCATCCTAAGTCCGATTGAGTCCGTTCAAATTCTAAATTCATCAAAATTCCTCTCTATCTATTTTTGCCCTTCTTTTTATTATTTGGAGTTTATTTAAAGTTAATCAAATTTATTTAAGTTTACTTGGGTATTTACATGTGTAGACAGCAACGATTCGAGATATTTCTTCGACGACGATTCACACCCATCTGCAGAGCAAGGCAATTCACACACCTTGATCATATAGATCTCAGATTATGAAAAAAAAATCATGTTATTTTAAATTATTCTGTATGCATATTTTATTCAATGTATTTCAATTGCAATTTTAAATTTAGTTAATGTGAGAGACCATGGGGAAGTGACCACATATTTGTGATGAGTAATTGACACTTGGTTTAGAAAGATTGAGTTTGGTTTGGGTGTTTTCTGTGAAGTCGTAGCCCTAAGAGTGGTCGGAAGCCATTTACGACCACGTTGTCCCTGATCGGAACCTTGTATAAGCGTTGAACGAGTGGTCGGAAGGCATTACGACTACATTGGTCGTGG
Organism: Melocanna baccifera; assembly: GCA_036346265.1. Lineage (NCBI taxonomy): Eukaryota > Viridiplantae > Streptophyta > Magnoliopsida > Poales > Poaceae > Melocanna > Melocanna baccifera. Next base: position 30,485 of record JAYEVJ010000284.1, read on the forward strand.
TCAGAAGCCGTGCGGATTATTTACGACCACGTTGTGGCATTTACGACCACATTGGGCATGGTTGGAGGACATCAGAAGGGTTTACGACCTCCTTGGCCGTGGTCGAAAGCTGTTTCGACTACGTTGGCCATGGTCGAACTCTGCTACGACCACGTTGGCTATGGTCAAACGCTGCTATGACCACGTTAGCCATGGTCAAAAACCTGGTTTACTGCTTACGACCTCAAGATCGAAAGTCGGGGGGTTTACGACTACGATCACGTTGAGTAGTCGGCGGCCTACGACCACGTTAACTCGAGATGAAGTCGGAGGTCGAGGCTTCGATCGCCGCGGTCGGAGGTCGAGGCTTCGATCGCCGCGGTCGGAAGTCGGCGCTCGGACTTACGACCATGAGGGCAGTCGGCAGACTTCGATCAGGTGGTGAGGCGGTCGAACGTGGTCGGAGTAAGGTCGGACGTAGTCGGTTGCGATCGAACGTAGTCAGACTAGCTTCGAACTCGGTCGGATGTGGTTAGAAGGGCTTGTACGCAGTTAGTTGTGGTCAGTAGTGGTCGTAACAATGTTCTAAAAGGCGGTATTAGGCGGCCGTCTAGGCGGGCCTAGGCGCTGGGCAGAGTCCCGCCGCCGCGCCTTGGCCAAAATCGGTGAGCTAGGCGGCGAGCCCGCCAAGCGCCGCCGGCGGCCAAAGGCGCCATCGGCAGGTCAAAGCGGGTCTAGGAAGATGGTCCAGGCGACGGAAGGTGTTCTAGGAGAGAGAGTCACCGAGATCAGCTCACGATTATCGCCGCCGCCGCCGCCGATCCACTAGATCTCGCCGCCGCCGCAGCCGGATCCGCCGCCGCCGCAGCCGGATTTGCTGCCTCGCCGCCGCCGCCGCCGGATCCGCCGCTTCCGTCGCCGCCGCACTGATCCGCTGCCGATGCCGCGGATCCACCGCCGATGCCACCGATCCATCGAGCAACGCCATCGGCAGGAGCAAAGCGGCTGGGGGAGCGGGGGAAGGGAGGTAGTCGGTGGTGGCGACAGAGGAGACGGCAACGTCTCTTGGGAGAGCAAGGGTGGCGACGGCAGCATCTTATGGGGGGCAGGGGAGGAGGAGGTGGCGACGTTGGGGGAGAAGGGAAGGTGGCGCTTGGGAAGAAGGGGAGGCTGCAGCGAGAGAAGCAAAGGGGAGAGGCGGCGGCGCTAGAGAGGAAGGTGAGGGAAGGCGACGGCGTTAGAGGAGAAGAAGAGAAGGGCGGCGGCGTTGAAGGGAAATAGGCGGCTCGGGTGGACGAAAAGAGGAAGGAGGGGCGGCCGGGCTAGGTAAGTGGGCCGGAGGCCGGCCCATTTAGGGGAAAATAGAGGAAAAATAGAAAAGGGAGAGAAGAGTAAAGAAAGAGGGGTAGAAAATAAATAGAAAAAAATCAAGAAAAAGAAGAAAATAAAATAAAAATTAATAAACCTTAATTTTAATTCCCCCGCCTAGGCCCTCTAGGCTCTAGGCCCCACCTCGCTGCCCGCCTAGCGCCTTCTTGAACATTGGGTCGTAATCACTTGGTAGCAGTCGTAACATCTAGGAATCCATCGTAACGACTTCTGGGCTGGTCGTCTTGACCTGGAGAGCGGTCGTAGGTCTTATGCATCCCTTGATTTGTGGTTTCGTTCAGTCGTAATGGGTTTACGACTTGTTGGGTTTGCATTTCTGAGTACCTTCATGTTTTGGAAATTGATGGAACTTGGTTTTGTGCGGTGCTATGTGATGCTTTATTGTCTGTGATGGCTGCAGGACTTTGAGGCTATGTCGTGGCGAGGCATGGGGTGACCGGAGTAGGCACAGGTGGTGCTGAGGTTGAAGTGATCGGTAGATGCCGAAGACGATGAGGCGTTCAAGGTGGTTGCAAGGCTTGGATAGCAAGAAGAGGAGGAAGCTTCCGGGAAGGCAGCGGAGTGGCATTTTGGAGAAATGCGGAAAGCTGCAAAGGGAAGCTGTGACTCTGCAAAGCACCGGAGTGGTTGGCGCAAACGGGCAAAGCAGTGAAGCCATTGGTGTTAGCGGGTAAAGCACTGGAGTCTGTTTTCGCTGGTGGATAAAGCAATGGTAGAACCCGGTGTTAGGTGAAGTTAACAGGTTCCCCCCCCCCCCTCCGATTACTGAATGCTATAAATAGAGAGGTAGAGCTTGAGTGTTGAGTGAGGTTTTTCTGAAGTCGCTCGAGTTTTTCTCTCTGTTTTGGTGTGTGTTGCTCTAGGAACGAGAATGTGTATGGAATGGTTGTAGAAACCTCCCTATGTAATCATTTATCTCTCTGTATCCATCTAAGTATTATTCTACCTGAGATGTATTGATTTCTGTTTCTGTTCTTTCTTTTTGTCTTGCACTCTTGGGTACTCTGGTTGATCCGTTCTTTTCTGTTCTGAGTGGAGTTCTTGGTTCGAGAAGCTTCGGTTTTCCCTCTGCTCTGAACTGGGATTCGTCCTCAAGGCTATCTTGGCCAGTTCTTTCTGAGAGCAATCTTTTCGGTCAGTTATTTGCCAAGCGGTTGATCGCCTCCTTCTACGCTGTCTCAGTTCGAGCTGCTTTTCTCTGTTGTTAGTCAGACTTTTGTCAACCAGCTCGATTTTTCAGTCTTGGTTTCCAGTAAGGAATCTCGTTCTATTTCATAACTCAATAGCTATTGGAGAAGAAGAGGTGTGTGAATACTTTGGGAATTTTAAAGGCACCATTCACCCCTCTCTATTGCCATTTCGGTCCTTCAATTGGTTTTAGAGCCGGTTAGCTCTTCTTTATAGATCTTAACCGGTCTGTTGAGTCATGGCGATAGACAAGTATTGCACCAAACCACCTATCATCGATGGGGTCGACTATCCCTTGTAGAAGAGTAGGATGGAGACCTACATACAGGCTTAGGGCTATGCGATCTGGTGAAAAGTCAAAACTCGTTTTATTATTCCTACCGATGAGAACATCAATGTGACAAACATGCCTGATGTTGAGGTAAATGCTAAGGCAAGGAACACTATAATCCAAGGTCTGAGCCGGAGTGAGTTTGATCGCATTTCTCATCTCTCGTTGGCCTACGACATCTGGTTGACTCTCGATGCATACCATGAGGGCACTACCCAGATGAAGACCGTACGACAGGACCAGTTCAAGCGAGACTACAACAAGTTTGAAATGCTCGCTGGTGAGTCCTTGGATGAGTGTTTTGTGAGGTTTAACAAAATCTTGAGCAATCTTCGAGCTGTTGGTCTTACATACTCTGACTCGGACAACGCTCAATAGATACTTTCGGCTTTGGATTTGCGAGTTTGGGAAATGAAGGTGACCACTATCAAGGACACCACTGACCTTTCGACATTAACTCTTGATACGTTGTACTCACGCCTCAAGACTCACAAGATTGACATTGCCTCTCGCAAGTCGATGGCTTTGGTCACCGATCCCAGTTTTGCTTGTGGTGTTTTCTCTGATAATGCTACTGTTTTTTCCTTAGCTGCTCTTTGTGAAGTAACCGATGATCAATTAGAGCAGCTACCAGAGGACCAGTTAGCTTTTCTAGCCAGAAAATTTTCCTATGCCTACAAGAGAGTGAGGGATAGAAAGAGAAGTGGGCCAATAATCTGCTTCGAGTGTGGTGGCCCCAACCACATTCGAGAAAATTGCCCCAAGCTGGAGAAGGGAAGTAATGACTACATCAACAAGAAGCCTCCAAGCAAAGGGAAGAAGTACCGCGACCTTGACAAAGCCAAGAAGCTCTTCCACCGCGTGCTCATCGCCTTTGACGACCTCGATCTCAGCGAGGTGGAGGGGTGGAGTGACGACGATGGGAAGAACGATCAAGAACCCAAGGATGGCGACAACTTCATCGGCATGTGCTTCATGGTCAACGAGACCGACGTCAGCGACAGCGAGCTCTACAGTGACTCCGATGAGGTATGCCCCTCCTACAACCAGCTCAATGATGTATTTCTTAAGCTAGAAAAGTTTTATACTAGATCTAGAGCTAGGGTTGTTAATCTTGAGAAGGAAGTAGAGAGATTGTCACGAGAGCTTACTTCGTTTATATCTGTTCCCTCTCGTGACAAATGTGATGTATGTTCTTCTTTGCTTGGAGATATGGAGAAGCTAAGGACCTCTCACGATAGTGTGACTTCTGAGCTTGACATACTTAAGGTGGAAAATGTTAGTCTGCTTGCTGAACTAGAGATGAGTAGGGTAGCTTCTATTTCATCTACTGTTGAGACTACTTCTTGCACCTCATGTGAGGATAAGAACAATGCTTTTAGAGGTCTTTACACTATGCTTCTTGATCTGCCTGAAAATTGTGAAAGTTGTAATAATTTGAAGATGAACGGCAGATCATAAAATTGCTAAATTGCATGCTTCTTTGCTTGAGCCAATTGCTTCACGTATTAACTGTCCCAAATTAACTGCTGAACTTGAATCTGCCTCAAAACAATTCCAAAAAATGATTGATCATAACAAGAAAATGGCTCAATATGCGTCTAAGGACCCTGTTAGCTCACCATGCAATAATTGTGAAAAACTAAAATTTGAACTCGTTGCTTTGAATGATAAATATGTGAAGCTAACGAATGATCTTTTAGAGAAGCCACAATCTCGTTGTAATATATGTGCTGTTGTGGGGGAGAAGCATAAGGAAGTGGTAGAAACGCTTAGACTCGAGGACCAAACGGCTAGAAGTAGGATTGTCCCTCCTGCTCCTTGCGAATACCTCAAAGTTGAGGTGGCTGTGTGTGCACATGCCATTCTTTCTTCTGCTGTTGGTTCTTCTTCTTCACCCTTACCTTCTGCTGTCTCATCGTCTCCCTGCTTTTCTTGTATCTCTCTCCTTCAGGAGTGTCAGTACCTTATGAATATTCTTGAGAGATTTGTTGGAGGCAAAAAGAAGCTAAATCTTATTCTGGACTAGTTCAAGATTTACAAATTCAATCAAGGTCTAGGATATGATTTTCTTGAGTATGTTAGGAAGCATCCACATGCTGTTCTCAGACCCATAGCAGCAGGTGTGATCGAGGTCAAGCCCAGAACCAAAAAGGTTGAGTTCAAATCTGCGGGCTTTGTCCAAGGGATTTTTGACAGTAAGGTGGTTTCACCTGTTGTTTCAACTTCTCAGAAGGCGAAACCCCATCATGTTACTTCTACCTCTCAGAAGGTGAATTATCATTGTACCTTCTGTCAGAAGGATGACACATGATCGAGAGATGATTCAGGCACGCCAAGATCGCGCGGAGAGACCGTGTTCAGGCTCTTACACGTATTCAGGGTCAGCCCTAGACCTTGAGTGTACCTAAGAACAACACGAGGTCTAGGGTTAATCGCTTTGATATGTTTGGGCAACATCGAGGACTTGGTTTTTCTGAGTTTTCTGATTTTCGTCCTCGATCTGCCTCTGGTCGTGATATCTGCCGTCCTAAGGGTAGATCTCGCTTCCCCCATTGAGATAGCTATCCGCGGTGAGATCAGCATGTTGTTAGTGCTTTAACTCGCTCCTCCATAGCAGTCAAGCCCAACAACAGCTTCAGGTCTGCACATAGACCGTCTGGCTTTGTGAGCGACGGAGAGCGTAGGGTAGTTAGAGGTTAGTTGGGTGTGACTACTACTTCTGCTCGTCGTGTGACTCAGTATTGGGTGCCAAAATCGCTTTTGATTTATCCCAGTACTAAGCCATCTCTCTCTTATTGACTCAGGTTCGCCGGGCAGGGAAGGGAGAGGTTTGGCTTGTTGACTCCAGCTGTTCTCGACACATGACCGGAGACTCCCATTGGTTTTCTTCCCTAGCTCGAGCTCCAGGTGATGAGACGATCACCTTCAGAGATGCCTCATCTGGACGCATCATCGCTAAAGGTACTGTGCGTGTTAATGATTTATTTGTATCAAAAAATGTTACCTTAGTAAGTAAGCTGCAGTACAATTTGCTTTCAGTTTCCCAGCTTACCGATGACGATTTTGAGGTGAGCTTCAAGAAAAATAATTGCAAAATTCTTGATTCTTCGGGGAGTCTAGTTTGCGGGATTTCTAGATATGGGAGGATTTTTTGTGCTGATTTTATTGAGTCTTCTGGTGATCCTCGCAAGTGTTTAGTTATTTCTGAGTCCCGTGACCTCACGTTCTGGCATAGAAGACTTGATCATATCGGATTTGACCATTTGACCCGAGTTAGCTGCCATGATCTCATTCGTGGTCTACCTAAACTCAAGATGGTTAAAGATCTTGTTTGCTCTCCTTGCCAGCACGGTAAGATGGTTGCCACTTCTCATCCTCCGGTCACAGTGACTATGACCGATGCACTGGGACAGCTGCTCCACATGGACACAGTTGAACCAGCTCGAGTGTAGTCAGCAGGAGGGAAGTGGTATGTTCTTGTTGTAGTCGATGACTTCTCGAGGTATTCTTGGGTGTTTTTCTTAGCCTCGAAGGATGAGACGTTTACCCTTTTTCGGGGTTTGTTCAGTAGGCTTTTTGTTGAGCTCCCGGGTGCCTTACGAGCGATCCGCAGTGACAATGGCACGGAGTTTAAGAATTTCTACTTTGAGAGGTTTTGCGATGAGACCGGTGTAGAGCACCAGTTCTCTTCTCCATATGTCCCGCAGTAAAATAGCGTTGTGGAGAGAAAGAATAGTACCTTGGTCGAGATGGCCAGGACGATGCTTGATGAGAATTCTACACCGAGGAAGTTTTGGGTTGAGGCTATAGCCACTGCGTGCCATGTATCAAACATAATTTTTCTGAGGGCTCACTTGTATTACACCTCTTATGAGTTGAGATATGGGCAGAAACCCAGTGTATCTCATTTTCGTGTGTTTGGTTGCAAGTGCTTTATTCTGAAGTCTGGGAACCTAGATAAGTTTGAGTCATGATCTTGTGATGGTATCTTTCTAGATTACTCGACTTCTTCGCGGACTTATAGGGTCTGAAACTGCGAGTCTAGTAAAATGGTAGAAACCAGCGAAGTGACCTTCGATGAGGCCAGTCCGGGGACTAGGCCCGATATCTCAAGTTCTTTAGAGCAATCCGAGACTATCTTTGTGGATGATGAGGAGGATGAAGATGAGGGTGGTCTACCCGATCCAGTTCCTCCTTCTCCCCTTGAGGTGCCTGCTTCTTCCACCGCACCTCGAGCAGATCAGCCCATGCCTTCCACATCTTCTGGAGTTAGTGGCTTTGTTCCTACCTCATCAGCTCATGAGGTAGAGGCCACTTCTTCATCTCATCCAGAACCACCCCGACATATCCAGAAAGACCATCCTTCAGAGCAGATTATTGGAGGTCTTTTTGAGTGCGTCACACGCTCAAAATCTGGGATATCTCAATTCTGTCTCAATTCTGCCTTTGTTACCTCTTTCGAGCCTAAGGATGTTAGTCATACTCTTTCTGATAGTCCTGGGTCAATGCCATGTATGAGGAATTAGAAAACTTTAAAAGAAACAAGGTCTTGTCGCTTGTTGATCCCCCTAGAGGTCATAATATCATTGGTACCAAGTGGGTGTTCAAAAACAAGCAGAGTGAGGATGGGGTAGTCGTTAGGAATAAGGTTAGACTGGTAGCTCAAGGTTTCTCCTAGGTTGAGGGTCTAGATTTTGAGGAGACCTTTGCCCCTGTAGCTAGGCTAGAAGCCATTAGGATTTTGCTTACCTTCGCAGCGTCTAAAGGCTTCAAGCTTTACCAAATGGACGTCAAGAGTGCATTCCTCAATGGGTTTATTGTGGAAGAGGTCTATGTTAGACAACCTCCAGGTTTCGAGAACTCCAAATACCCAAACCATGTCTATAAGCTTTCTAAAGCCTTGTATGGACTTAAGCAAGCCCCTAGAGCTTGGTATGAGAGGCTTAAGTCTTATCTGTTAAGTCATGGGTTTCAGATGGGTAAGGTAGATAAGACCTTATTCATTCGCAGGCATGGCAATGACTTTCTACTCGTCCAGGTTTATATGGATGACATCATCTTTGGTGGCTCCTCTCATGCTCTTATTTCACAGTTCTCGGATGTCACAAGCACCGAGTTTGAGATGAGCATGATGGGTGAGTTGACCTTCTTCCTTGGCTTCCAGATCAAACAGACTTACGAGGGTACTTTCGTACGTCAGGGCAAGTACACTTGTGACCTCTTGAGACGGTTTGACATGAGTGATGGCAATCCTATATCAACTCCCATGGCATCATCAACTTCACTTGATCCAGATGAGGATGGCGAGCTAGTACGTTGCTGCCGCCAGGTACTTTGAATGGCTTCGACCCTGCGGGACTTTGGGTTAATTTAGACAGTGTTCCACTCTTTTATGATAACACTTCTACCATTAATATTGCTAAGAATCCAGTGCAGAACTCTCGTACCAAGCATATTGATATTAGATATTACTTCCTTAGAGACCATGTGGAGAAGGGTGACATAGTGCTCCAGTTTGTGGAGAGTGACCATCAGTTGGCCAATATATTTACCAAGCCTTTGGATAGCTTTAGGTTTTTAACCTTGCAGGAAGAACTTGGGGTGGTCTGTTCTTATGGACTGATGTGAGGGAGAGCTTTATGCTTGATCATGTTTACATGCTTCTGTCTCTTTTTGTTGCATTGCATAAGGGTACATTTGGGTTAGTCCTTCTAGCATAGATTAGAGTGGTTCTCTCGTCTAATTGCTTAGACTTCTTCCTTTCATGTTGTAATTCTAGGTTGCTGCTTATCAGCTACCTCTCTTCTCACTAGGTTGAGTTCACTCACTTCTTATAGGTCTAACAAAGGTTAGGCCACCCTTGGGCAGACAGGGAACGTGTTTACTCCCTAGTGTGTTAAAAGACCAACTGATAGTTCTAGCGTCATATGGGGTAGATGAGAGTCAGTCTGAGCCATAGTATCCTCTATATCTTGTCTATACTTTAAGAACCGTCTTTTCTGTTTTTTTGTCTTCATTTGGGATTTGCTAGATCTTAATATTGACATAAATCAACTTGAACTAAAAATGCATCACATGTTAAGGAGCTGGATTTTCTTGCATTACATTTCCACATTCTGCATTGTAATATAAATACATGGAGCCTTGATTATTATCCTTTTATGACCTGTTTACAATGCATTACATCTTGCCATAACCTATGCTTACTTGCTTGATTTATCATGACTTTACATGTGTAGACTAGTCTTTGCCATGATCGGTTGATTAAAAATGCACAATTTGAATTAAATCATGTCATGTTAGCTCTTGAGACTAGTTTGTCTTTAGTTATCCTTTTATGATTCATGCCATGTCAAATAGGCTGAGTTGAGTCTTGAATCTCTATTGAGCTTTAGTTTGACCTATGCTAGTTCCTTTGTGAAGTATGAGTTATTCTTAACTCCTTGTTCTTGAACTAAATTCAGCAAAATCAAAAAGATCTCTTTTGTGTGAAAGAACTGATCTCACCAATTCTTTCTCATGAGACTGCTTGCCATTGCACTAGGCATGAACTCAGGGGGAGTTTTGGTTGACCGAGATCACCTTCTTAAGCTTCTCGCTTGGAGTGGTCGCATAAGACTTGACATCTAGCATATGAATAAACAAAAATTTTGGTTGGACACAACCATGAGTTTCTAAAAGGAAAAACATGTCAATTGTGCTAAATTTACTTAATTACAAAAAGACCAAGTACTTGAATAAATGATTCATTCTTAAACTTGTCGCACTCTAAACTGGCTCAATACTAGCTTCTTGATTCCACTTAGATTATTGATATGACTTGCATCATCCTTAGATATCTTTAGCTAGACTATAATCTTGGTTGACTTGACATGCTAAGCAAATTTGCTAATTCTCATATTATGACTTATTTGGTTTAGCTTGCCATACATGAATTGTCATGATCTGGATAGCCTTCTTGTGGTTATGGCTTGGTGTAATACTTATGGGTCATTTTGAATAATTTTCATGGCTCCTAATGCTTAACTTGAATAACATACGGTCACTTCTTTTACGTCATGCTCAATTTTTTCCCTCCTTTCATGTTGATGATTTTATTGCCAAAAGGGGGAGAATAATGGAGAAAAAGCCATCTCAAGGGAATTAAGGGATTTTCTGCAGCTTTGGAGAAAAAGTTGTTCTTTCTGTTTTTGCTCTAGTTCTCCCTTCTGTCAGCATGGTCCTAAGTCTCACTGTCATTCCTTTCAGACCGTGTTTGACTCTCTCGGTTAGAACAAAATTTCAAACTCAACTTTATGCTTTTTTATGTTTGTCAATATACTCCTTAAGGGGGAGATTGAGAGACCATGTGGAAGTGACCACATGTTTGTGATGAGTAATTGACACTTGGTTTAGAAAGATTGAGTTTGGTTTGGGTGTTTTCTGTGAAGTCGTAGCTCTAAGAGTGGTCGGAAACCATTTACGACCACGTTGTCCCTGATCGGAACCTTGTAGAAGTATTGAACGAGTGGTCAGAAGGCATTACGACTACGTTGGTCATGGTCGAAAGTTGTGAACACAATTTATGACCACGTTGTGGCGTTTACGACCACATTGGGCATGGTCGGATGACACCAGAAGGGTTTACGACCTCCTTGGCCGTGGTCGAAAGCTGTTTCGACCACGTTGGCTGTGGTCGAACGCTGGTACAACCACGTTAGCCGTAGTTGAAAACCTGGTTCACTGCTTACGACCTCAAGATCGAAATTCGGGGGTTTACGACTACGATCACGTTGAGTAGTCGGTGGCCTACGACCACGTTAACTCGAGATGAAGTCGGAGGTCGAGGCTTCGTCCGCCGCGGTCGGAAGTCGACGCTCGGACTTACGATCATGAGGGCAGTCGGCAGACTTCGATCAGGTGGTGAGGCGGTCGAACGCGGTCGGGTAAGGTCGGACGTAGTCGGTTGCGATTGAACGCAGTCAGACTAGCTTCGAACTCAATCGGATGTGGTCAGAAGGGCTTGTACGCGGTCGGTTGTGGTATGTATTGGTCGTAATCACTTGGTTGCTCTGGGAATGAGAATGTGTATGGAGTGGCTGTAGAAACCTCCCTATGTAATCATTCATCTCTCTGTATCCATCTGAGTTTTATTCTACCTGAGATGTATTGATTTCTGTATCTATTCTTTCTTTTTGTCTTGCACTCTTGGGTACTCTAGTTGATCCGTTCTTTTCTGTTCTGAGTGGAGTTCTTGGTTCGAGAAGCTTCGGTTTTCCTTCTGCTCTGAACTGGGATTTGTCCTCAAGGCTATCTTGGCCAGTTCTTCTCGAGAGCAATCTTTTCGGTCAGTTCTTTTGCCAAGCGGTCGATCGTCTCCATTCGCATACTGCCTCGATTCATTGCTTTTCTCATATGAGTCGACTTTTGTCAACCAAATTTCGATTTTCTAGTTTTGGTTTCCAGTAAGCAATCTCGTTCTATCTTCATTGCTCAATAGCTATTGAAGAAGAAGAGGTGTGTGAATACTTTGAGAATTTTAAAGGCACCATTCACCCCCCTCTGTTGCCATTTCGGTCCTTCATAATGCCTATTTGTTATTATCTCCTTTAACATTGATTCCTGAATACTGTGTCACCCTAGAATAAAACTCAAGTTGGTACACTAGTATGGCTAGAGAATTTTTATAGTAAATGCTTAGTCCAGTATAGATATAACTTTAGGTTAGGGATACCTTTTTTACATAAAATGACGAGCTTTTATTATATATTCTTGACTTCGGTGAGTCAAGAAGGTTTATGAAATATTTTAAAATTAAATATAAAAACTTGGTTTAGACTTAGGAAACTGGATAGGTGGTGGGTGTTTGCTGGTATGCATTGTTGTTCGGTAATACCATGTTGATTGGCAGGCACAACAAGTATGTGAAATTGACTAAGTCAATTTAAGGATCAGTCTATGAGCTACTGCTATAAAACCCTATGGTACTGCCACAATACTAGTATGGGACAATCTTGACCGACTAATTTGTGGGTCCTAATCCGAGTTTCATTACAGGTTGAATATGACCATGGTGTAGGCCACGAGAAGTCTCACATGGCACAAGAGGGGGTCGTGATCTCGTGGATTCCTTATTGGGGTGAAACATTTGTGGAGGTATGGTCAGGTTGATAGCTTAGCATTATAAAGGCCTTATCATGATCTCCCCACCGTACACCAAAGAAAGCGTGCTAATCGCGTGGTAATATGGGATAATCATGTCTTATGGGTAAAGCTATATAATCTTTATAAAATATATAAACTATTCTAGATAGTTATGCCCACGGTCATGGCCAAGCTGAGTAAAATTTTTCATGGATTAGACTTTAGTTTTTAAAATAGTTTCTGAAAAGGCTTATGGATGGATGGAATCCATAGAATATTAAAAAGTATATGGATGGATGGAATTCATATGAAATCTTTTAGAAAAGATGGTTTGGTTGGGATACCCGTGATTAGATTAGTGTGGAGAATGGATCTGCACTAACGATATTAATTTTATTTATGATACTATTTTTACATATTGTATTAAATTCAGCAATTTCTAATCTATTTATTCTAATTCTTTAAATATTGCTTCATGCTCAAACTAACCCTTTATGCATTCCTTTGTTGCCTTAAGCGTTATCATGCATTTTCCCATGTGATTTGCGGAGTGCAAGTTTGTACACACCCATGCTTTCACATCTTAGAAGAGACTTCGACTATGGTGAGGACCAAGATGAGTAGGCCGCGTTTTACCGCCGTTTGCCTTTGGGCAAGCTCAGTGGGCTTCTTTCGCATCAGTTCTATCTTCCACTGCTTATATTTAAATTTGTCCTATCGGCCATGGATATAAAACTTTGGCTGTTAGGCCCGTATTTAATCTCGGCTACCTCTTTCCCTTCAAAAATCGAGCTAAGCAAGCTCGAGAGGGCAGAGAAATCAAGAGGGAGTTCACCGATAGATCCAAAATTCATTAGTGGTGATTTGATTCACTGCTGATTGGAGACTTTGGGACTAAGTAACAGTGCGCTCATCGGGTCGATTTGGTCTTGATAGGTGTTCAGTGAAGATTTGGACAATTGGACTAGGGTCATGTCTTCCACCGACAACAGGGAAGGCTGCACGGTTCGCGGTCGAGGAGCGCAAGAACCACCTATTACCATGCTCGGATGGCGCGGGAGGGACCCGACCACCTTATGCACTCCGGTGGCGTGGAAGATGGGCGGTCTCGCCACCGGTCGTACCTGGCCTCGCTCTCCTGCGTTTTGTGTGTGCCCGTGCTCCATCCTACCCTTTCGTGCTCTGGGCCGTAGGATGTGCCACGTGTTGAGCGCCTTTTCTTCCATGCTCGGGAGGGGAACAGATCTGTAGAAAAACGTGGATATGGCAGCTAGCTTTATATGATTTGATTTTTGAACGATTATGACTATTGGACGTTGAACAAAGTAACACGGTCATAGTCAAGTAAGTGATTGTTGTACAAAGCTTGAGATGGTCGACATCTGAACTAAGGGGGTGTTCGGAATAGCGATGGTTTCTGGCTGAAATTTCACTCTAGCTGGCTTATTTTTTACTGTACCTGAGTTGGCTTATTGGGCATAATTAAATTTAAAAATGTAAAAAAAGAAAAACATGTTAGCCCAAAAATAGAAAATACAAAAAAGTCTAAAAAAATCAGAAAAAGTTGAAATTAATGAATAGTGAAAAAAACAGAAGCTAAAAAAAAGCTAAAATGAGCACCCCCTAACTATCTGCGGATAATGCGGTCAAGCTGGTTTCAGTGTGTGTCGAGACCCGAATATGCAAATTCGGACTTTCTGTGTAAACTGCACTAGTACAGGATCACGCTAGTGCACACAGTCAAACATAGATGTAATCACAACCATACACACGCTAAAATAAAGAAAAAACTCAAATATCAATAAATCTCAAAAGTACGGCCTTATGGCCAAGTATACAACATCTCTAGCCGGAAGGGCTTTAAAACTAGCAGCGAAAATCCAAAATAAAACGTAGCAGCCAATCGACAAACCCACAGGCTATCGAGTGGAGAACGAAGCCTAATCCGTAAAGTCATCGAAGTAACCTCCTTCTGGAACCTCCTGCTGGTAATACTCTTCCTCCTCAACTGAGCAACATAGGCATAAAGCCGTGAGTACATTGGTACTCAGCAAGTCGTTTGTAACAAATGAATACAATATAGTATACAAGACTTACCAATGGATGGCTGAAATGTTAATTTGCATAAAACAATATTTAAAGGTAAATATAATAAATAGATTGAAGCACACTTTAAATAAAACAATAATGAACAAGTAATCAAAGGGATTGAAATAAACCACTTGTGAACCTCCCATCCACAAGCTAAACAACAGTGAACTACCTATCCACTTCCAACATAAACCACCAAGTTTAAAATGGAAACACTACCCCTCGTGTGAAATCACTGAGCATTGTCCATGACCGAGGACACGGCTATTCGAATAGTTTGACACTCTGCAGAGGTTGCACAACTGTACCCACACGATGTGATTAGCCTCGGTATAAGAAAATCATAACAAGGCCTTTACAAAGTTCAATTCCATCCTAATCCTGCCCGCTAAGGCTTCTCATCACACCCCCCTTTGCGCCACATAAAAATCAGCAACCATATTCATCTCGATGGCAAGATTAGAGTCGAAACCTCCCAAATTAATCAGCTAGGTCTATCCTATACTAGACATGTGGTTTGCACGATAAAGCTCAGATCAATAACGCACAAAATTAAGTCCTTAAGTCTACCCGGGCGAGGCTACCACATCCCCCCGAAGTGAACTTGCACCTCCCCCTTTACTGCACGATCATTCGTTCGAGTGAAAACCAAGTTTGTATAACCACATCAATAACACATCAATGTCATGGCATAAATTTTAATACACGTGGCACCAACCACGGTTCCATATCTCAAGTCAATTTAATGATTCACATGTGGTGATAAACCTGATCGTAAATTAAGCAAGCTAAGTATACTAATCGTACAACCCATGTGACCAATAACATAGCATCACTAGTATGTCTCCCAACCTATGGTGACAATAGCATCATGGCATTCAAATTATCAAGGGGGAACGAATCAATTTGGAAAATAGCTACCATATCTAAAGTTTGTAATTAAATAGCGATGCAAAATAATTTAAAACAATATAATTAAATAGTAGATTACAAACTGGGTTCAACATGATCAAAGGACATGACTTACCTTGATTATGCTCAGCGAGGTACTCTTGGTCTTTGGGCGTCGCTCCTGCTCCTCCGGAATCGGAATCTAACGAGAGAGAAAACGATCGAAACAAGAAAAGCACATAAAATGATAAGCAAATAAACTCCAAAAATCATGAAACTAGAACCAAAAGCTAAAGCTCGAATTTAGATGAATTTAGAAAAAAGAACGGGGTCAATCAGAGTTAGGACAGAGGAGAACGGGCTCTCAGAATATAAACCCTAAAGGAAATTCTGAAAAATCGAAAAAGGGTACAGTGCTGTGAATCGGGTGTACGAAAGGGAGCGTCTATGGTGAACTCGGACCACGGAATAGTGCTTGCGGGCGGCGTGCTGACGCGGCGAAGTTAGGGTTGACGTGGCAGCGTGCGGTGATGACACGTGGCACATGTTGACGTGGCTGCTGATGTGTCCGACACGTGGCACCGAGGGACGGGTTCAGCTGACATGGCATGGCCACATGGCTGCCACGTGGTAAGGGTGCCGACGGGGCTTACCACGTGGGCAAGGCTGAGCTGGCGCGGCTTGGGTGCGGCGGCGGCGGTGCAGATCGGACGGTTGCAGATGTGATGCGCGGCTCGATCTGGTGCGCTGGCTCAGATCTAGATCTGTGGTGAGGATGGGGCGCGGCGGCTGTCGGATGGCCGACGCGTGGTGGCGCGATTCGCGAAGCGTCGCTGCGCGGTGCGCGACTTGCGGACCAAGGGGTGGAGCGGGGCGCGTGCGCGGGCGACGGCGGCGATGCAGGCGACGACGACGATGACGGGGAGGCGACGCGGGCGAGGGGCTCACTGGTGAAGACATTGGCGACGGCGGCGGGCGAGGGAGGCGTGGAACGGCAGCGGCGTGGCTCCGGCAATGGCGGCGTGAGGCGAGGAGGCGGCAGCGAGAGACGGCACGCGAACCGAGGCTGCCAGGCGTATAAAAACACGCGAACCGAGGCTCCCGATTGGTTATGGCGCGGACACGAGCGGGACGCAGTTTGGACACGCGTACGGCCTATAAGCGTCGCGGAGGATCGGACAGCACGGTAAGGGCAGCACTAGGGTTATGGTTATGCAGGCGCGGGTGGCGGGGTTAGATGCTTGACGCGTGGACGGGGCGGGGCGATCGGGTGGCGCAGAGCGGTGAAGGGCGCGGGTGGGTATGACCGAGCGGGCGTGGGAGTGGAGTGGAGGGCTGGGCCGGAGGCAGGTTGAGGCTCGGCCCACTAGGGTTAGGGGGGATTTAGGTTTTTAATTCTTTTTTTATCAGAAATTCAAATAAAATACTGAGAGCTCCAGAAAATAGCAAATAAATTCTAAAAATTCACCAAAAATACCAGAAAAATCCTTGAGAGATAAGGAACTCAAATAAAATATTTTCAACTTATTTTAATGTTTATTTTAGTCATATTAAATCATTTTAATTTCTAAAAATTCATTTGAAGCTTAATTAAATTCCAAGAAATTCCAGAAAATTTATTTTTAAATTCTAGGTTTTAAAAATTACAGAAAAATAGGATGTTACAGTGTGGGATGTGAAACGCCTCACACAAATAGAGGTGTTAGAACCTAGTCATAGATTCATGTTGTGATGAGTAAATACATAAGTGTTTGTGTTAAAGTGCATTATTACGTTATGGGCTATTTTGTTCGTGTGTGCACATATTTGACGGACAGGAATATCATGGCAATAGGAGATAGATGTAGAGGCATACACTACTACAAAAATCATCATCATAGACGGTTCAAAAATATCATCACAGACGGTTTTTTGAACTATCTGAATTTATGGGTCAGTGATAATCGAAGATTATCACAAATAGTTTATGGCCGTCTGTAATAAATACAATACAGACAGTTTGTAACTAGAACCGCCTGTAAAAAAGACTATCATAGACGATTCTATATAGAGAACCATCTGTGATACTCACATAACACAAACGGTTCTATATATAAAACCGTTATAGAACCGTCTGTGATGTGTGAGTATCACAGACGGTTCTATATATGGAACTATCTGTGATAGTTCATTCTATACCTAAGATTTTTCTATTTTTGAATTAGCCTCGGGAAATATTAGCTATGCTGTTTGAAAACAAACAAATACGATAGCAAATATAGTAGAGAATATTCTATTTATATTAGAATCCACCCTTATAATATCACAAAATTACAATCCACTATTACAATATCACAAGATTACAATCCACCATTACAATATCACAAGATTACAATCCACCATTACAATATCACAAGATTATAATCCACCATTACAATATCACAAGTTATGCCTCTCGTTCCTGATGCAACTCGGCTAGGCCTTTTTTGTGGCCGCCTCACTGTAAGTAGAAGAAACAATGGAGGGAGGAAGCCTTAAATGTCACAAAGTAGCAACACAAAGTTACAGAATCAAATACTAGAAAAAACAATAGAGAGAGCCCTAAGTTGATTGAGGAGGAGACAGTAAGAAACCTGGAGAGATTTTGAGTACATAAAGAGTAGGGGATGGGTTCAAGTGAGTATTTATAGGGGAGGGAGAGGTGGGACGATATGTGAGGTGTGGGTTGGTTGGTTTCTATTAGCTGAAATTGGGTTAGGAAGGATTGACGGATCCAGTGGTTAGAGACCAATTTACCATAGATAGTTATTACCAAGAACCGTCTGTAAAAACATTATAGACGGTTCTTATTAAGAACCGTCTGTGATATTGCCTACATATATACCGATACAATATAAACAACTATTCTTGAAATATGAAATAACAAAGTTTTGTATGGCTTATATATACTCATTTGAAAGGTTTCGACGAGATCTACAACTTTGCAGTTGAGACAAACCCCAAATTTCAAAGGGAGATCGAAAATTTTGGCAAAAATAAAAATTAAAAACTTCCGATGAAAATTTAAAGGTGAAGATGACCGATTTTGGGGGTCTTTGAGGGCGACTAGCACAAGCAGATCGTTTTTTATTAGGCTCGTCGTTAGCTTTCCAACGAGTACAAGAACGTCGAAAACAGACACCATATGCAAAAGTTATGCCCGTTTTACTGAAGGTGTGTCAAAATAGAATCCTACTCGAACTCAGGCGGGAAATTATAAAATTTTAGGGGTGTGTGAGGCAGGAAACATATCAAGATGATGTGATATTGCTAATATCACAGACGGTTTTTAATGAGAACTGTCTGTGATAATATCATAGACGATTCTTATCAAGAATCATGTGTGATTGCATTTAATACAGGTGATTTTTATGATCCGTCTGTGATAAGATGTCTAATATAAATGTTTTTGTAGTAGTGATAGAATGTACCATAAAGTCCAATGGAGATCAAAGGATGTGAGGAAAGGCCAAAAGACTTGCCGAAGAAGACAAATACCAAATTAGTAGAGCGAATGCACGGCTGCGTTGGAAGCAAGCCGCGTACAGCGCAAGCAGCGACTAGCTCGGGGAGCTAACGAACCGTGGCTGTGCGATCAGTGCGGAGCGACCACTGCAGTGACCGGTGCGTTGCGTACGGACACGGAAGCGGCCACCAGTGTGTGCGGGAGACCAGTGCGAGGGGTCGGACGCGTGGAAGCCAGCCCGAGCAGTACGGGGGCATGTACATAGGAAAAGCTGGTCCGGACGTTGGTGCAGTAGACGCGCACGAAGCGGCGCATGGCTACACTGGAGCCGATCTGGGCGTCTCGTGTACGGTGGGGAGTTTGATTAGCTCATATGTGAGTATGAGATCATATATGATTAGGAGTTTATTTCCGTGTCAGTAAGTCTCATACAGATGTATTACTGTATATATGCACGTGTTAGACATTGCGAATAAAAGAGACTACTCCAGAAAACTCATTAGGGCTAGATGGAGAGATTGTTCAAGGATGATGGTTTTGTGAAAAGATTAAAAAGCAAATTGTGGGTTCTTCCTGTTTCTTTCATAAGTTTTATTTAATTTCTTACTGTTCTTCTTGCCGTCACAGTCAGTACGTGTTTAGGTTAGTCCAAATGTAGTCTAGCGTATTCACTAGTTTAAATAATTTTCTTCTGTTGTTTACTATGGATGGATTTAAATTAGTATTTTAGGTGTTCGGTATTGTTGCTCCTAATAGATCAAATTAATTTTTAGTCATTGATTCACCTCCTCATGGTTGAACTGTAATACACGATCCAACAATTAGTATCAGAGGATGATAGTTAGATTAATCCATGGCAACCAAGAAGGGTTTAACTAAACCTCCAGTATTTTAACCATATGGAATGATATTAGCAAAGTCTTGGATTTAATATTTGGGATATGTGCAACAGCCTTTTATTTGTCGTACTGATACTACCTCTCAAGAAAACAGATCTTTAATTGAAAACAATTCGAGAGCTCAGTATGCTATTATAAGTTTTCTTTCCCAAAACGAGTATGCTTGAGTTGATGGTTTGAATTCTGCCTACGAAGTTCGGGAAACTCTAAAAAAATACTATGAGGGAACTTCTTAGATTAAAAGCATAAAAACTAAACTTTTGACTTCTAAATATGAGCTTTTTAAGATGAACCCCGGAGAGTCAATTGATGATTTCTTTTCTTAGTTTAATTCGCTTGTTAATTGTAACATCCTAAATCTCGGATGTTCGAAATTGTGAAAAAATTGAAAGTAATATGAACCATAAACCAATTTCTGAATTAATCTTAAGTTCTAATTGGGAATTCAAAGTTTGAACACAAATTAAAAACTGATTTAAAGTAAAGATCTGAGAGAAGGAGATAGTTTAACTTGAAAGTAAATTTAAGGAATAAGTTTAAAATGTCGTACTTTTTTAACATGTTGACAAGAGGAAATTTAAATCTAAATTCAAATATGATTTTCAAAATCTAAATTCCAAAATTTCTAATTCAGGCTCACCCATTTAGTCTTCCTTTAATCCTACACCTCTTTTTTCCCAAGGACACCAGCCATTCCCCCTTTTGCTTTCTCTCCCCCCTTCTGTATTTGGTTTCAACAGAGCAATGCATAGCGCCGTGCCGCCGCCCATGCCGGCCACTGCTCCGCCTGTCAGCACCGTGTGCCTCACCCTTGCGACCACTGGACACAGGCGTGCCTCCCCGTCCATGCTCTTGCCATGCGGCCACACAAAGCTGAGACTACGACTCTGCCGGCGTCATGCCGCGGCAGCACTTTTTCCTGCCACGCCTCACCACGTCGTACTATGGCCCTATCGCCATCTATCCCGCTCACGCCTTGCTGCGGTCAGTCGGGATGCCTCTGTCTGCTCGACTAGGAAGCACAGCCATGTTGCCAGACCACATTCCTGCTCAGCGCACATCGCTTCTGTCAGCCATAGCCCCGCCCTGTCGCGTCGCCATTCCTCTCTGTACGCCACAGAACCATCGCCGTATCCTTCGCCTACGCGTATGCCATTCTCGCAGCACCGTGGTCCACTCCGACTTATCGCACGTCACCTCCATCACTCCTCCCCGATAGTTGTGCCCGGCCATGCCGCCCTACGCCCCCACCAATTGCGCTATCCCCGCCTTGACTGGCCGCATTGGAACTCATGCACCATCCCCTCGATGCCCTGTGACCATCCCTCTGCTGCTGGTGACCGCAGAAGGCACCGTGCCACTACACCTTGCTTCCATCAAAGCTGGCCCACGCCGCCAGAACCTCTCACGACCTATAAATAGGGGAGCAAGCCACCAATGTGATCACTACATTCCACTAGCACTCCCTCTCCACTGAATCACTCTACCATTGGCCATAGCTCACCAAAGAGAGCTTTCGTCTCCAACTCCGGCCACGGCCCGATCCGTCGCCTCAGTGAGCTACAACTCGATTCCTCTAGCCTAGAGCATCACTAGTCCTCAATAATGTTTCCTCCACCATTTGATTGAAGCAAGAGGCACCGTGGATCATCGGCCATGTGCTCTATCCCTCGCCGCCCCCAGTCTCTGTTGCCAGAGCTCCTCGCCACTCCCCCAACTTCACAAATGGCTCGGTAAGACTCCTCTTGATCCCCTCCTACTCATGCGCACCCCATTTATTCTCTTACTCCTCCCGGCCGCTGGCACCCCGTTCCACCCTCGCCTGCAGCCACTCACACAACCGTTGGAAGCCCCCGATGTCACCTCGTCCCATTCTGACGCTCCCAACGGTTTCACCACCCTTGGAGGAACCCGTTTTGGCCAACACCTTGATCTCTCTGGCCACCCCTCGCCGGCGGCAGCCATCACCCTGGCCAACGTGGCAATCCTCTGTTTTGGCTGGAGCTTCCGCCCGTAGCATTTCTAATTAGCCCCCCTATGAAGGTTGCCGTTCAAGCGGTCTGAATGTTTCCCTTCGAATGATCGAACAGTCCAAACGCTCCCTCAGCTAGTCGGATGGCTTGCACATTCAAGCCATTCGGGTAGTTCGAACGTTCCCCTCGAACGATCGGATGATCTAAACGTCCCCTCAGCCGATCGGGCAGTCTGAACGTCCCAACTGTTTAGATTGTCCAAACGTAACCATTGTAGGCCCCACCTGTCAGTAAGAAATCTCCAGCTCCCTTTGTAATTTTTGGATTAATTCAAGCAGAGAACTTTAAATAAGCATAACTTATTCATCTTAGCTCCAAATTTGGTAAAACAAATTTCTAACTTCACTTAATTCAAGATATGTTCAATGGAACCAAAACCAGGAATTTTGGAGCCCATTTGAATTTTTGTGTAAACTGTAGATAATTAAATTTCGAGTGTCAGGAAAGATCTTTTGAATAGTTGCTAATATAAATAATTAGCACAAACTCAAATAAACATATAGTGGCATATAATTTAGTTATGGATAAATATGTACATAATAAAATTTATGAAAATCAAATAAGGTTCTAATAAAATAAAAATATCGAAGGAGCTAATCTTGAATGGTTCATATCCATAAGGCTTGGTAAATGATCCAGAATAAGTTAAATGTGTTATAATATTTATTTTGAAATAGAAATGCTAAATAAAGACATTGTTAAAAGATAGATGTAGGTAAATGCCCAAATGTCATGAAGTCATAACTAAAATCTCAGTTAAGACAAAACTAAGAAAATTAAGTTTGAATAATATATTATTAATATTTAACTGTAAATATCAAGTCTTGAACTAAAGGCTACCTTATATATAGTTAAATAACTCTCAAAAATAATCCATGTGCCATTAGTATAATTCTCAAATCCAAATGTTAATAAAAGGCAGTAGTGATGTGTGTAAATACCCAAGTATCTAATAACCTTGTTTAAAATGACAATTAAGTTAAGATTAAGGTAATCAGGCAATGAAATGACTAAGGTAAAAGGTGATGTTGGCATATAAGTATATGAAAATGCAGATAATAAAAGGGCACCTAAGGGTAATATTAGGACCACCTAAAATAATACATCTCGAATTGCTAGAAATAATACTTAGTCAGACTTATACATCTGTCATAGACCTAACTCGACTTATGGAACTTCCTTAATAAATATAAAAATAACAGAAGAAGTTATTAATAA
Source organism: Melocanna baccifera (assembly GCA_036346265.1). Taxonomy (NCBI): domain Eukaryota; kingdom Viridiplantae; phylum Streptophyta; class Magnoliopsida; order Poales; family Poaceae; genus Melocanna; species Melocanna baccifera. Next base: position 53,114 of record JAYEVJ010000284.1, read on the forward strand.
AAAGATCGAGGTATGTTATTCTACAGTCGAACCCGAAGTAGAATATTTCCGTGAATATTCCTCTCATCATGAACCTTTCCTTGACATCCGTCTCAGTAGATTTTCCTCCCTCATTCCTCAAACCTTATTTGACTTCGAAAATAACTCGTGTCTAATAAACTTTATCCCAGATCACCCGTGTAATCATAATAAAACCAAATTGAATTCATTTGGGCCTTTTGAGTTATTTGCATTTCTTTGGATTTAGTTGTTTAGTGCGTAATTCGAAATTGGAGTCATGAAAAATCAATAGATCCAGTGAGACCAAGATCTAGATGAAGATGAAGGCTACGAGCTCAAGATCATCAAATGAGAAAGCTTTAAGTGAGCTCAAGACCGCTATAAACCACGTAAGATGAGTCAATACTTTGATCATATTGAACCTATATTTTCTGCAAGTTATTTCTGTTTGAATTATTAAATTGCATGCTGATATTTTATACGCAAGTCTATGATTGATTTAATATTCTAGTTGCACGCCCATTACTTAACTTGTCAACATTACATTCGCTTGAAATATTTGAGCTATCAAGCCTTGTCACCCTAGAAAAATTATAATGGCAACCTTTTAAAAATTAAGTCTATAATTACTCGCTATGCTTAGTACTACTTAGATACTCGGGGGCACTAAAATGCCCCAAGCATCACTTTTAATCATGAGAACTGATTTAGGAGAATGGCTAACTTTGACATGATATTTTATGTTTACAAAATCCCCTATATGCTTATTTATCTGGGTGGATGGTAAGAGGGACCGATGTAGTGGATGCATGAGAACATGTGGATTATAGTAGAATCGCTGAGATAACCCTAAGGATTGAATCTTGTCATAACTTTCAATGCAAAACAAGTGCACCCGCAAGTCTGTAAAGTACAACTTGGCTTAGTAAACTTACCGGACCCTGGAAGTCATCTCATCAGTGGGGGAGTAGGGTAGTACAAGTGCAGAATCCGTTTCAGCTTGATGGAACACCAAGGGGAAGATGAGGTCTGTTAGCTGCACTAGTCTTGGGGAACGTTGTAGTCCCACTGTGGCTAATCGTTGTGTAGGTATCCTAGACAACTTATGGGACCCACTTCATGTGGGAGCAGCCCATATGGGTGAGATGACGGAACGGGCGAGGTATTTTAAAAGATTATTATAACGACCTCCTCATCTGTATGACCAAGGAATCGTGCGGGTAAAACAGGATGGTTGTCTCTTGTGACGTAAAGTATACAAACTCTGCAGAGTAAAAACTGTTCGAACAGCCTTGCCTACGGTCATAGGTGGGCATGGGAACTTAACTTAAGATAGTTTTATTTCAAAAACTTTGTGGATGGGATTGGAAAAGTGGCGGACCATAAAAAAACCCTGATTTGTATTGCCCTAGGTGTCACCTCTGTGTTAAAGTTAGGCGGATATAACGTCGAAATATTAGCATGAGAACATGAGAAGAGGCTTTTGCATCGTTTGAACTCTCTGATGTCAGTTCTTGAGTTCTAGGTTATTCATGTGTGTTGTATATCAGTTTAGTGCCAACAATTGGTATCAGAGTGTCCTGGCAATATACCGGAGTATAAGTTTCACTGCTTCAAGGTGCTCGGTGGTTTTTGCCTCCATGAACCTACTGATATAACCTATAGCATAAGATATATCTGGTCTAGTATGAACCAAATACTGAAGACTCCCCACGATGCACCGATAGAAAGTAGCATCCATAAGAGAGCCACCACCAGTCTTGCTCAGCCTGAGTTGTGTCTCCATTGGCACCTAACACAAATTGCAGTCTATCATTCCGCTCTTTTCTAGGATCCTAAGTGCATAGGAAGGCTGGCTCAATATGGTGCCACCGTTGTCTTGGTGTACCTCGATTTCAAGGTAATAACTGAGTAATCCCAAATCACTCAACTTGAACAACTTCATCATTTCCTTCTTGAACTTGGCAATCTCTAGAGGATGTGAGCCGATGATGATGAGGTCGTCCATGTATACACCCATGAGTAGATGCGATGAACTGGCTCCTCATGTATACATAGCATGCTCTGACGAGCATCACTCGAACCCGAGGGACTGCAAGCTATTATCAAGTTTGGCGTTCCACGATCTTGGTGCCTGACGGAGACCGTAGAGAGCTTTTTGAAGCCTAAGCACCTTGTGCTCATTATTGTCGTCGATGAAACCTAATGGTTGCACAATGTACACCTCCTCCTTGAGGTCGCTATTTAGGAACACCATTTTAACATCCATGTGGTGCACCTGCCAGCCCTTATGAGCCGCAAGTGTAATTAACAGGTGCACAGACTCCATCCGGGCGACAGGTGCAAAGACTTCCTCATAGTCTACACCTTGGCGCTGCACGTACCCTTTAGTGACAAGACATGCCTTGTGCTTCACCATGATTCTCTGTGAGTCTTTCTTAACCTTGTATACCCACTTAAGACCGATCGGCCGATGTCTAGGAGGTAGGTCACACAGCTCCGACGTGCTATTCTCAATAATAGATCTCATCTCCTCTAGTATGGCTAGGCGCCAACACTTGTGCTGCTCAGCTTTAGCAAAGGTCATTGGCTCCTCTGTGCCTAGAAGACACAGTTCACTGTACTCGTCTATGACCTTGTCGGTGTTGTTGTAGAGATCCGCTATGGAGCGATACCTACCCGGGGCTTCATCTGACGCTTGTGTTGCATCAATGGGTGGTGACACGAACCCCACTCTGATAGGTGTAATAGGAGCTGGTGTGGCCAGAGAAGAGGCCGGCGTTGATGACTTCGGGCTAGGCATTACACCAAAGTAGTCATATCCCTGCCGTGTCACCTCAGGCTCCAGTGCACTTGTTTGTCCATGACTTATCACTGGAGAATAAATGTATTCCACAAAGAAGATTTCATTGAAAGCATGCAGTAGATCGTCAACTTCTGGTGTGCCCCAATCCCACTTCGCATCTTCGTCGAACACTATATCATACTATACATGAACACGCTTGCCTATGGGATCATAGAGCCAGTATGCCTTGGGCCCCGGTTTGTAGCCAAAGAAGACCATGGGAACATTTCTGTCGTCACGTTTCTTCAGGTTCGACTTCACCACCTTCATGTGCGCGACACACCCAAACGTGCGAAAATAGTGCACATTCGGGTGCCACCCGTACCATGCTTCGTAGGGCATCATGCCATGCACGCTCTGCATTGGTGCACGGTTGAGGAGGTAGATTGCCATCATGACAGCCTCGCCCCAAAACCTTGCTAGTATGCCTTTCGCTTCATCAAGCTACGTGCCATGCCGACCACCGTCTGGTTTTGGCGTTCCATGACACTGTTCTACTAAGGTGAGTATAGCGTTGTGAGATGCAGTACTCGCCAAATTCTATGGATGTGAATTCACCATCACGATCAGTACGTAGTGCCCATAGTTTGCATGCGATGTCCAGTTCAGCACGGGCTTGGAAGCACTTGATGGCTATCGGCGTCTCATCTTTTGATGTCATTAGCATCAGCTATATGTAGCGACTGAAATTATCCACTAGGAGAAGAAAGTATAGTTTCCCTCCTGGTGTCACCGGCATGACAGGTCTACATAAGTCATCATGCACCAGCTCAAGCTGACCCTGGCACGATAACTCGCTTCCTATGAACGAAGTACGCCATTGCTTCCCGACCAAGTAGACATCACATACTCGATCCACCTTATCGATATGTGGCAGCCCACGGACCATCTCATCGCACGCGAGCCATTTCAATGACTGAAAATTCAGATGGATGTAGCGTGTGTGCCAGTGCCATGCTTCTTCATCACAACTCGCCGCCATACACACTAATTGTGCTAAATTCAGATCAAGCATATACAGATGGTTCCTGGAGCGTTTTACCTTAGCAAGCAGGTGCCTCTATTGATCACGAAGTCATAGGGTCCCATTCTCAATCAATGTTTGACAACCGTTCTCATCAAGTTGTTGGATGCTGATAATATTGCTTTAGAGTCGTGGGATGTAGTACACCCTGGTGAGCGCGCGATGCTCCTTGGTGTGGCATGTGAACAACACGGTTCCTCGCTCACATATATCGACGATGGAGTCATCACCGAACTTCACGGTCCCCTTTACGCCGATGTCCAGCTCGACGAACACAGCTTTGCACCTAGTCATGTGATTAGACACTCCCATATCCAAGTACCAAGTGCCATCATGCTCATCCTCCTCCCGGCCAAGGTGCACTTGCACGTGCACCTAGTCCAATGCAACGTCAGTGGGCGTGCCGCATGGATGCACCTCGTCTAGTGCAACATCAATGGGCGCGCTGCTCATGGCTTCCTCCAGTGTACACACCTGGGCCATCAGTAGTGTGGTCTCGTCATCCTACACCTGAACGAGATGCGCCTATTCCTTACACACTTGTCGTGGCTTGTAGCAATCCCGAGATAAGTGCCCAAAATTTTCGCAATTGTAACACTTCAGCTTGGACTTTTCACGGCTGCTGATGGACCCAGCGGTCTCTTTGCCATCACGGGCAGCACCTACCTAGAACTCAAGAATTAGCATCAGAGAGTTCAAGCGACACAAAAGTTTCTTCTCGTGTTCTCGTTGTTAGTTTTTGAGTTCCAGGTTGTTCGCGTGTGTTATGTATCGGCTTAGTGCCAACATCAGATACAGGCGTGAGAAGAAAGGCATCCAAACTAAGGAATGTTTTCATTGTGGCAAGGGGGGCCACTTCAGATTCAATTGCCCTGGATGAAAAGGAAATAAGAACAAGAAGCCAGTGAAGAAGAATACCAACAAAAAGTTTGATAAATCAAAGCTCTCCACTAACGCAAAGAAGGAGATGAAACTCGTGCTGATCTCATGGCTAGATGAGAAGACCGAATGTGTCTCTGACAACGATGATTCCTTCGCATCCACTAACAACAATAACAGCGAAATTTCATTTTCAAAATGTGCTCCTGATCTGTTCAATACAAGTGTAGAATACGCCCATGGGAGCTACTCGTAGGATTGTATAGATATGTTTGAAGCATGTGTTCTATCTGGTTTTGATGATGATGATGTCAACTTTGATGACAAGATATTTGATTCATTTATGTGTGATGACGATGACGACAACATTCCAGAGGAAAAATTATGCCAAATAAGAAAAAATTCCTTATTTGCAATTGCGAATCATCAAGATCAGGCTTTACACATCATTTGTCCCAAGCTTCCCACTATTAAAAAGGAATGCAACGAGTTGTTACATGCTTGTTCTCGCGCTCCTTCTAACCAATGTGAAACTTGTGAAAATTATGGAGCCTCAGAGGTTGAAGTCCAATCTTTGCGAGCATCACTTGCTAATGTTGGCTCGGAGGGCCTTCTGGTAAATTCACAATTGATGAAAAGAAAAGAAAAGAAAAGGAGAGAGAGAGAGGAAAGCGGGCCCACCTAGCAATGAGGCACACAAAGGGATAAGGCCTTCGGACTCTCCTTCTCGCGTGCGTAGTTGGGGATGGCCCCTCTCTTGATCGCTTCGCCTGGACTTGGGGGCGGTGGCTACGTCGCTCAGCCGTGAGCGCTCCGGGCGATGGCTACCGAGTCCTCTGGCCAATGGTGGCCGGGTCCTCTGGGATTGGGATGACCGATCTGAATTCCCCCCTTTTCGTCTGGGATCTTCTTGTGCCTTTCTCTTTGTGCTTGGTACTGAGGATTTGAAGGGGGGATTTTGATTTGGGAGCGTCGGCTGGCTTGATTGCTGAGAGGGAGATTGCGATCTGAGGTTGTGTGCTCGGGTGCTCTGTGGTCGGAGCACTTGATTGTCCTGTGCGGCGTTCACCTGACCCTCGACTTTGACCTTGGCAGCTTGTGAGACCCTGGAGTAGAAACTCCTGAACCTCCTGTGTAGTACAGCACTAGTCCCAGATCAACGCTAGTACACACAGTTAAACAGAAAGTGATACAACACCAACAATGCTTTATTACAATAATAACTGAAGTTCACACTTCTAAGCCATTGCCTTACAACTGAGGTTCACAGAACCACACAAAACAAAGATAACAGCGGAAGCAAAAACATCTCGAGCAAACTGCCCATCAATCTGCCACAGGCAATCGACTTGAGCAATGCGGCCTAGTCCTCTGCAAAGCCTTCTTCACCAGTTCCTTCGAAATAGTGGAAATCATCCTACTAAGCTTCATAGTCTTCTGATATAGGAGTTGAAGTGCAGCATGTGAGTACAAATATGTACTCCGCAAGTCTTGGAAAAAATACAGTAGATGCAGGGCATACAAAGGAAGGTTATATGGTTCTTTTGCATAAAGTAGTACTTTATTTCAAATCTAAATAATTATTTCAAAAGCAATTGTTGAACAAATTATTTTCAATAATTGAAACTAGATAAGTAATTTAGTGAAGGTTCCAACCACCGACACTGATAGAACAGGCTATACCTGCCAAGGTTTCAATTCTATGGGTTCCAACCACCCGCACTGGTTTCATCCACCAGGCCAAAATCCCGAGAGTTCCATCCACTCCCGAGTTTTTCAAAATATTTTATTTTTAAAACTGGAAATAAAAGTCTACCATGTCAATGCATTCCTTGCTCACCCTTGATCGTGGGCACGGCTATTCGAATAGTTTGTTACTCTGCAGAGTTTACACAGCTTTAGCCACAAGAAATAAATTATCTTAATAGTCAACATGCTTCCTTTGGCATAAGACCCAGATAAAATATCACAAAGCTTTTACCTCACTCTAATCTAGCTAGATACCACCCGCTGAGGTTTCACCGCTGAAGGGTTAAATCCACCATAGTCAGAAGTCCCCTCTTGCGCCATGTGAGTACAGTAAATCCCTGTCCCTCACTGTGAGTAAACCAGTAAATCCCTGGCACCAATTTTTCAATGGTGGCATCTAAACTAGACTATTGTAAGTTAGTCAGCTAGGTCGTACCCATTTAAACTTGTGGTTGTACGGAAATGCTTAGTTTGGATAAACACAAGATTCGGTCCTTAAGTGACTAAGGTGGAACATACACAATTCAAGTTCTCATGCTAAATCTGCACCAAACCAAACTTTTCATCCACCCTGGTCTAATTTTATTTTAAATTTTATTTTATTTTGAAATAGCAGTGGCAATCTCTATTGTCACTAATTTAACAAACAGATAAATTCAAATCATTCATCAATAAATTTTTCCCCATACAAGTATTTTTAAAATGAACAGCTAAACTAAGCATTTTCTAGTGTTCTAAATTCATCAAAAGTATTACTAACTCAATTATGAGTCAAAGGCTATCCTATGGTGACAAAGGTACAGGGCAAACAATTTCAATGGAGGGCATAGCAATTTCTGGGTATTTATCTAAACTTCTAAAATCAAAATTAATGTTTTATACAACATAGCCATGCAATTAAATTTAAATTAATCATAAAATCATTTACAAATCTTAGGAACAAAATGGTCAAGGAGACTTGCCTTCTTACGTGCTGTCTGGACCTTCGGGCTGCTGCTCGAAAAAATCTTCGGCAACGTCGAGTTCTACGCGCGCAACGACAAACACAAGAAAAAGAATAAATACATATAAAATCATAAAAATATAAAATATATATCTGGAGAAAATATATGATTTTAGATGAATTTAGAAATTTGAATCACTGGATTCCGAGTTCGTATGAGGGAGAACGAACATCTAGAAGTTGTCACAAGGAAAAAAAGTGCTCTTCTGGACTTCAGCCGCTTGGCTGTTTGCTACAGTTACAGAACGGTGGTTTGGGCGCTCAGCCGCGACAACTCGCCGGTGAGGGGAAAACAGGGACCAACCAAGGGCAAGATGGGTTGGCAGCTCACCAGAGAGTAGATGACCAGAGGTGGCGCGGCGACCGGCGACCTTTGGCGGTGACTGACGGTGCAAAACAGCGCAAAATGATGGTGGCACTCCGGAAGATAACTCGTGGTGCTGACGGCGAAATGGAGGTTTGGAAGAGTTGTGCAGTGCTACAATGGTCATATTTGTAGGCTTGGAGGGAGAAGAAACGGATTGAAACGGCTCAATTAAGGCAATGTCAGTTTTTCAAGTTTAAAAGCTTAGAACTGAAAAACGCATGAATAGTTGGCTAAGAAATGGGTATATTGATTGCTTGATGAAGTTGCAGACGTTACGTCCTGCATTCCATTCAATTCTTAGTTGGAAAGTTTCGGTTTTTAGTAGGCTTTGAATACTTTGCGAAAGAAACTAAGAGAGAGATAAGCAACAGCGCCAAGAGGTAGAAGATGAATAGGAGGCTCTAAGAGGGAATAAAATGAAGAGAGGAGAAAGAGAAACAGGCAAGAAAGAAAGGAGTGCTAGCTGCTCTCGACTGGGAATGAGCGAGTTAACTGTGTTGTGTGTGGAGCAGTATCTTGGATGGGTGACCATCTGGGAACTTTGTTTTTTTTTAGAAAAAAAATAGAGAAGTGCAAAGGAGGAGGAAAAAAATACTAGATTGGACCTAAGCAAATAAAATGGATATTTTCTGGATATTCAGATTTTTGGAGATTTGAATTTGAATTTTCAAAATTTGAATTCAAATTTTGGAATTCGGGGTGGGAATTGGAATTTGAATTTTGGAATCGGGATTGGAATTCGGATTGGAGTCTGGGACTTCATATTTTTCTCCAGTACTACAAAAATAATCCAAATAAGATCCAAATTTTTTTAAATAATTAATTTAAATTAAATTTTAAAGAAGCAAATTTTTTGGATGTTACACAGCTAGAGGTAGAAGTGCAGCATCGTATCTCCGATTGCCTTCATTCTTGCTGGCATAGTAGAGTGTTTGGTTTTCTAAGATAGCACCCTGTGCGTGCTTTGCCACAACTCGGTTCTTCTTGGTGATTTTGAGTATCACCTGCACTATGAGCTATCGTCTACATATTCTTTGCAATCTGTGATTTAGTTCATATTTCTGTGAAATGAAAAGAGATGCTACTATAGGCTAATTGCTCAATGAAAATAATAGCTTTATGCTGAAATTAGATGGTTAAAATTAAGCTCTGAATCTTGTTGCTTCTGTCATTTTGCATATACTTTACTAGTATATATTCGGTGTACATGTTCATTCTATGATCACTGCAGTTCATATGCTGATTTCATATATGTTTTCCAATTCAGCTTATGCATGATTTCATAAAATTGTGAGTCTACATTCTGGTAGAGTATTAAGTCAATTTGGGCTGAATTTTAGTGAAATCTGGTGGTCACTTGTTTTATCTGTAATGTTGGCTGATTTTATATTCTGAGATTGAGATTTAGAGCTTAAAGTTTTAATCTTCTTTGACATATCTAATTAATGAAGAGTATAAAGCTATCATAATGGGACAACCAAGTTTTAACTTGTGTAACCCTATAATCTGATAGCACCATTCACAAATTATATATTGTTAAGCATTATGCTAGATATGATGATTTTTATGGTATATTTGATGGGCATATGCTTTTATAGAAATGGCTTAAAAAGTATTCATGCTTATGTGATAACTAAGTCTTTTATATATCTTTTATACCATGTTCATGTCATTATTGATTATATTAGAGTTAAATTTAAGTATATGCTTATACCGCACTATTTCCAACAGCTAATTATGTATATTGATGATTATGTATACTTTCATTTACTCTTTATCAAATGAAGCCTTGGCATGGACGTAGGGTGAGATACCTAAAATCTAAGGATGTAGTCAAGAATGATAAACATACTAATCATATTGCATCAACTATGAAAGTATAAAAAATGTGCATTCCAAAGTCTCTTTTGATTGCAATGGCAGATGTCAAATCTTTGATGCCAACTCAAATTGCAAAATCTTAGCAGGTGATAGGTGGAGTTGTAGTTCTATTCGTTTGATTTTTTATGTGTTTTTGTTTTGCTTCCTTGTTAGTGTATTGGTTCCGCAAGCTTGTATGTTCTCTTGAGCGAATTAGGTGAGTTGTGAGTGGTGGTTTACTCTCACAGGGGTAAGTTGTGAGTGGTGGTTTACTCTCACAGGACATGTTTATGAGGGTAAATTGAATGCTTGAGACGGTCTGTCTTCTAGCTTCACAAGCCGAAAGCCGTTCTGAAAACGTTGGCTTCTTAATGTGGCTTTTTTCTTTTCATTGTCCGTAGGGCTATGGCCCTGTTCTTTACGGCTTCTAAAAGCCGCTTTTGACTTTTGCTACAGTAACTAACTTTTAAACGGAGTATTTTTTTAAGATGAGGTCTACAAGTTAATTGTAGTACATATTAAAAAACTAATATATGTATCATCAAAAATCACAAGCGAGTATCTCTCTTTCCACAATCTCTGTCGCAAACAGCCAAAAAGCCATCACCGCACTAAAAGCCATCACCATGAAATTAAAAGAACAGGCCCTATAACAGTTTTTCCCTCTTTACCTTCATTTTTGTTTAATTGAATACTTTAGCTAAAAGCTAACAGTAGCTACAATACCTATTTCAGCAAAAAGCCAACAGGTGCAGCCAAAAGCCACCAGCAAAAACCGTTTTGAACAGGACATTTGTAACAAACTTTGTTGTAAGCTTGAATAAATGAAGCCTTCGGTCCTCTGTGCTCCATTTGTGATTAATTTTTCATTACAATTTGTCTTGTGTACTTATGTGATATAAATTTCATAAGTATACGACCGACTGTCACTTGATAATTTTCCCGTTCGGGGGTGTGACACCTTAAGGTACCGCTCAGCGGATACTACCACCAGCGTTCGGCGGTAGAGTCCGGTTTTTTCACTATTTATTTTTTCTTTTTTAATTTTTGGTTTTTTTACCGTATTCCTTTGTGTTGTCTGTGATAGGCTAATATGTTTTTTCTATTTTTAATTTTTTAAAATTTAATTATGTCAAATAAGCTAGCTCAGTTATAATAAAAAATAATCCAACTATAATAAAAAATATAAATCAACGTTATTCTGAACACCCCCTAGAATGGTTGAAGGTGAACTCTTTGACTATAGCTGTCTGATTTGGTCTACGCATTGGTTGGTAGGTACACACTCACCATTGATTTATTTAAGGACTCGTTGCAGGAATTTTATGTGTCCATAGAAATCAGGAAAAGTTATCTAAATGGGTCAAATTGTTGGTTACATTCCTAAAATACATTGCAAGTTTCCTGATGTGATCGGGTAAGTCTGATCTCAGATGTGCACAGGGCTGCTCATTTGAGCTTTTTTTAGTTTCAGCTTCTAACTTCTGCTTTTTTCACTATTCAGTAATTTCGTCTTGTTTTTTATTTTTAAAAGATATTTTAGGCTTTTTGCATTTTCTTTTTTTCCCCGTATTCCTTTGCATTGTCTGTGATGAGTTAACATGTTTTTTCTATTTTTATATTTTTTTAAATTTAATTATATCCAATAAGCCAACTCAGCTACAGTAAAAAAATAAACCAGCTACAGTGAAATTTCAACCAAAAACCACCGCTATTCCGAACATCAAGTTCAATCAAGAGCAATTCAAAGGCCATAGTCAGATTTTCCGAAATACCACGACCTTAGGTTGATCAGTACCAGTCAGCGGCCTCCCCTTCAATTTGAGTGGCTATCGAAGAAGCCTCACCGTCAGTGCTCTGCTACCATCGATCTCCTTCCCTATGTTGTTGCGTCTAACCCATTCCATCATAGAAATCAAGTGCTCAGGTCTACATAGCGGCAGGTGCATGGCTAGCTAGGGCATCTCACAAACGTTGGCTATGTACCTAAACGGCCATATAGTCGCAGAAAGACTTGTGATTGTTTCTGTTTGCTTTAGAGGATGTTCAGAATAATATTAGCTTATAATTTTTTTACTATAGCTGACTTATTTTTTACTGTAATTAAGTTAGCTTATTTAACATAATTAAATTTAAAAAAATAAAAAATATATTAACTTATCACGGACAATTCAAGGAAATACGAAAAAAACCTAAAAATATAGAATAATCAAAAAAGATAAAAAAAAATACATAGTAAAAAAAACAAGCCGTCGCCCACCACCGAACACTACAACGAGCGGTGGTAGTGCTCAAGTGAGCTTTTTTTCAGTTTCAGCTTTTAGCTTCTGCTTTTTTTCACTATTCAGTAATTTCGTCTTTTTTTGATTTATTTTAGATATTTTGGGCTTTTTTGTATTTTTTTAATATTTTTTTAAAATTTAATTATGCCTAATAAGCTAACTCAGTTACAGTAAAAAATAAACCAGCTATAGTGAAATTTCAACCAGAAGTCATCGCTATTCCGAACGCCCCCTCATGTTGCTTGTTTGCATCAATTCACACCGATTTCTAGTCCAGTGCTACTAGGACTGATAGTGTCAAGTGGAGAACATATACATACAAAGACAAAGCTGGCAAGGAAGGCCATTGCGGAGCAACAGATAAACAGGAACGCGGCTTTCCTGTTCCCATTTCTGTGTTCTCTCCGTGTTCCCGCCTACGTGTCATGCATCTGTTAGTTCATTGAACTAACAGATGCATGACATATAGGCGGAAACATAGAGGGAACATGGAAATGGGAACAGGGAAGCTCCATTCGATAAACAGACACTGCAATGTCACGCTTCATCTCAAAACACTGTAATCTAAAAAAACAAATACCTTAATTACAACTTACAAGGCTACCTCTGAAAACCTCCAATGGCATGGTCAACCCATCAAACCGGCGGCTCAGGCCGTCCGTTGGCCGTGAGCTCGACGACGGCACGGCAGATGGGGCACGTCGAGTGCGAGCGCAGCCACATGTCGACGCACTCCGCGTGGAACAGATGCTTGCACGCCGGCAGCCGCTGGACCACCTCGCCGACCTGCACGAGCCCCAGGCATATGACACACTGCGCCCACCCTGACCCAGCGCCAGCGGCGTCACCACCACCCTCCCTCCTGTACGCGAAAGTCGGAATCATGCACACAACGGCGGGATCCAGCCCACTGTTGCTCCGAGCAGCACGCAGGACGACGTCGGCCGTGGCACGTCTCGACGCGGTGCGCCGCCGAACCCTGAGGTAGCAGAGCGAGAGCGTGACGGCGCAGGCGGTGATGACGAAGGCCCAGACGATGCCGGTGAGGAGGTAGAGGAGGATGAAGGAGAAGAAGATGGCGAAGGTGAGGAGCACCACTAGGCTGTGGTCCCTGTCATCGTACGGAGCAACCTCAGGAGCACCCTGCTGGTGGTACAAGAGCCCAGAGAAGAACATAGCAGTAGCTAGCTACCAATTAACTAGGTTTTGTTGCGCTTGCAATGTACAAGCTGTTCTTAACTTATGGACAGAAAGAAGAAGCAATCTATTTGTATGTTGTACATGATTGTGTACCGGAAGCAATGGCATAATTAATTCACAAGATAAATGTTTGGTTTCGAACGAGCAATGAGGACCATATTATTAGACTATTCAGTGGCCAAGTGGCGAGGATTTGGCCAATGAGATTGACTAAGAGTTGGGGTTGTTAGTTTTGACTTTCTTGTGATTGGCAAACAAAAGTTGCATATGCTTGGATTTCATCTCGGGTTATTATTTAATTAGCGGAGACAAACGCGTGATTACACTTGAACCAATTCAGTTACATCATCATCCATGAAGTTAAGCTGATATCTATATAATCTACCTTAATAGTAAGGCCCCATCTGGCCAGGCTCAGCTTCAGTTTTGAGCTTCGAGGCCGTTTTCTTGGCCAAATGTGTGGGCTTCGAAGCCTATAAATGCGCTACAAATTTGAAGCCGAGCCTAAAATATACTATAAATTTGAAGCCCGAATTTTAGAGCTTCCCAACCTCAACACAAACCCCTAGGCCCTAGCCCACTATACACGTATGGCGTCAATGACTTGCACCTCCGGCTCGACGGCGGCGGCGGTTAGGTTGTATGTGGGCAACGGCGAATCCATTGGGGGGGGGGGTTGCCTGGGCTTGAACGCCAGTACCCCACCACCACTAGCCGGTGCCTAGCAGCCATGGCCATGGGTGCGCCTGTGGCCAAATTGATCCGAGGAATAGAAGGGATCCTGGCTTCTCTACACCACGTTGTTGTTGCTGATCTGCCATCCCTCACCAGCATCCTCAATGCCTCCGCCAGTGGCAGAGGTTCATCATCCACCTCACCAGATGCCTCGGTGGGACTGGACCACCGCTTCCCCCTTCTCTATTTCTCTCATTCTTTGCCTATTTGGGGCTTAATTTCTTCATCCCTTCTTAGGGTTTTGGCTGATTGCTTGGTGCCTTCAGTCATCCTTCGTGTCGCTATTTTGGCTCTGCGGTCACATTCTAGTTGTCTTGCCTTCGATCTCCTATTTTCTTGCAAGTTGATCGGCTACGTTGGCCATGCCACAATGCCGGGCTAACCACAGCGGTTGCTTCCTAATCGAGGTGAGGCTCTGTTTCTTGTCACTCCTGCGTCCGTAGTTTCCATGGTTGTTTGCGTCTTGCTGTGCTCCTTTGTATCCTCATTCCATATGTGTAGCTAATTATTCTTTTTACCTTTGTTTGTTGTATGCTCTTGTTATGCTTCTATATACATGATTTAATGGGTGGTATTAGTTGGGTGAGAGGGCAAATCTTGTGGTGTCATCCCTGTGCTTTACATATATGACCTGCTATTTTAATATTTGCTGCAGATGAGGTTTTAGTTAAGAGGAATGGATGCTTACCTTTACATCTAAGATTGATTTTTAACATTTATGGTGTGCTATATAAGTTCGCTGCTTGATCCGCTGAGCTTTTTTTTCATGGAAACCATACTACTTAGCTTCAAGACATATGCAATTCTTCCTTCTTTTCAATGATCCCCTACGCTCTTGTTTCTTCTAATCTATCATCTTATGCTACAATTTTTGTTTCATCGGATTTATACTATGTTGTTTCTTTTCGATTTTGCATATGGTTGTTTCTAGCAGATAGGTTAAGATACATGAAATGGATTCGCGAGTTGCTTTTGAGGACTGTATTTTGCCTACACACTTTTGCACACTGTTGTGTTGATCTAATATCATAGTGTTTTGATGTAATGCAGATATGTGGCTAGAGTACGTGTACAATGAGAAATTGAGCACAACACCTCAGTTGCATATATGTGTCTCAAGTATACTGCTATACAACCCCTCATCATCTGTTGTTATTGTAAGAGAAAACTTAATACATGTGGATTTAACAGGAATGTTATGTTGTGAGAAATAAAATATATGTATGCTTTGATTTTCAAAACTACCAGGAAGCATACGTGTCATCAAAAGCTTTATCACTCGATCGATACATTTCTACATATTCATGTTTGGAGAGGAAAAGAAAGATGTACATCATAGGATTACTGAATGTAACAGTCAAGCTGTTTATTTCAAAATATTTAATTTAATTTAAAATAAAATATTTACTTTTGGTTTCTTAAGTTTTTAAAAAAATTAATTGCCTGATTTTCTGCTTTAAAAAAGTTATTTTTTATGAAAAAGCAATTTAAGTAAAAATAAAATAAATAATAAATAAGTTAATTTAAAATAAAAATCAAAGTTATTTGGTTGCTTAAAATTTTAAAATTTTCACTAACCTAATTTTCTGCTTCAAAGAAAAGAGCCTTCCTGTTAAACAAAAAAATATTTTATAAAGGAAAATATCAAAATTTTAGTTGAAAATATTTTTATAAGTTCAAAATAGTTTTAGAAATTTCTATGAATTTTTAAAAGATTTTTAAGATTTATTTGTTATTTATTGTATTATTTTAGAGCTAGAAAAGAAAAACATTTTAAAAAATTAAAATATACATCAATTAATTCCGAAAATAATTTTTTTAATCTTTTCAGGTTCCAAGAAGTTTTATAAAATTTTCTTGAAATTTGTTCAAATTTTTTTCTTTTTCTTTTTTTTTTTCTTTTCTTTCTTTTCTCTCTCTTTCTTTTACTTTCTTCTTCCTTGGATTGTTATGTCCAGAGAGGAGCCCGTGCATGCGCGCCTCCATTGGAGCCCCTTTGATCTTCCATAACTTGTGATTTTCTAAATGATTTTCAGCGAAATAAATTGCATTCACTTCCTTTCATCAAGCTCCTCCATTCCTCACCATTTCCCCTCTTATTCATGAGCCGTTTCGTGAGAAATTAACTCATGCCATTCAAAGATATGGATGCTTGATCTCCCTCTTTGGACCTCCTTAGTCCCTATAAAAGAGAGCACCGTGAGTCCCTCCTCATCCTCACTCAACCCCGAAAATCTCAAGTCCTCACTCCTCTTCTTTTGGCCGCAATCGAAGTTTTACTTTTGTCGTTCAAGCGGCATTCTTCGACTTATTGCACCTCGTCCGGTGGAGCCCCGCCACTTTTGAGCACATCCCCAGCTTCGTCTCGTCACGTTTTACGCGGTGCTTACATCACCTTCGTCGGAACTTCGCTGGAGCGTCGTCGCCACTGTGGGCCAAATCGGGTCCCTGTTCCTCGAGTCGCCACAGACCGACCGTGCATGCCTGACCAAAACCAAGGTGAGCATCACGTTTCCCACACTCTCCCCTTCGATTCGCCGCAACTCTCGCACGTTAACTCCTCTCCGTTTGCCGGAACGCCGATGTCAGCTTGTAGGCTATATAAAGTCTTGTCCACCACGTTTCGCTAGTCCGTTGGCCGAGCCGTCTACGCCATTGAGTTCATCTCGACACGTTCTACACCATGCTCCCCTCCGTTTGTCCAAAAACCTTCCATGAATATTCGCGTCCGACGCCTAGCCATGGCCGCAGATTACACTGCACGTCCCCGTCTGTCCGGGAATGCTTTCAACAATCCGTTCGAGTCAAAACATGCCAAACTATCCCAGGAGCCTACGTTTTATACGGTTTTGGATTCGCCTCACCGAGCATGAAGATATTGAGTTTTTCGTGTGTCGGTACCGACGTCATTCAAATGACGATTGCGTCGCCTCCAGTGAGTTTTCGGTTTAGCCGATAATTTTTCTAACTTCACCTCGCCGCGTTCTACACCGTGCTTATCTTACTTCTCCATGTCTCGTGCCTGAAAATTATTCTTCTCTTCACACCCTATGTCATTGTCGCCGTAGACGTCGTCACCGTGCATCGTTTGACATGCGTCACTTCCTACATGTGACTCGGGTCCTTAGCAACCCATTTTGCTAGTTAGTTTCACCTTCTGTGCCTTCTTCCCTTGGCGCCATGGCCAAAATCACTGAAAGGAGCTGCTGTCCATTACTGTTCACGGAGGAATATTCCTAATTTTTCCTTTTTCGGCATTTTCTCATCCGACAATCTTCCAAACGCTCGTTCTCCTTCGTCCGAACTCCGAATCAAGTGATTCAAGTTTCTAAATTCATCTAAATTCATAATCTACCTTTCAGTATATATTTCATAATTTTTGCATTTTCTCGACCGCCCCTTGGCTAAGCTTCCTCACCGTCATAACACCGTCGACACTGCCGCCGGAATTGCACCACCGCTTCACCTCACCGCCGACCACCTTCCAGCCACTTGTGGAAATGTACGAGAGTACCAATGCAATTCTCGCAGTCCTCTCTCTCTTGCGCCCCTCACCAACCCTCGCTGCACCCCGCACCGCCAGCGAGCCCACGGAGCTCTGTAGACTCCGCTGTTAGGAGGCTTACTAGACTCTGACTGCTCGGAGCCTTCAACTTCGACTTCGATCTTCATCCCTAGAGACTTTGACCTTCGGAGACTCCGATTTTGACTTTGACTTTCGGAGACTTAGACTCCAGCCTTCGACCCTCGACCTCGAAAACTTCGATTTCAGCCTTCGATCTCGGAGCCTTCGACTTCGACCTCTGTCTTCAAACCGACCATGGCTGTTGGATCGTTTTAACCTACGTACCCTCTGATCTCTCTAAACCTTCCGATCACTCTGACCACTCGACTTTGACTACCCTTAGTTCTCAACTATTATGGTGTTCTGCGACCACTGTACAGTTCTGACTAGGTTTTTGTCTAAATCTTTGAATTCAACTTTACCCGTACCTGGAGTCTTTGACCTTCACAACTTCAACCGTTGAATCGACCATGGTTTTAACCACGGCTTCGGCTACGCCTTCGACTATGGTTTCGACCACACAAAAATATTGTAGTTTCCAACCACTTTTCCTTCACGAAGAAAAGAATTTCAATAATTCCTTTTATTTATTTCTTTGGAATTCAAACTACCATAAGTCGTTCTCCTTTGTCCTAACTCCTTTTGGACCCATTAAAATCCCTAAATTCACATTCTATCTCCTAGCATATATTTTATAATTTTGGGCTTTTACCTGGATTTTATTTGAGTTTAGTTGTTCTGGTTTTTCGCGTGTAGACTACGACTCTTCTGGAGAGTTCGACTTCGACGATTCGCAGCACCAAGACTTCAAACACGGTAAGTTACACTTTTGATCATGTTGCTTCCAGTAATTTAAATTACTTATGTTATTTTTAAATTATTATGCATGTATACTTTTATTCAAATCTAGTTTAAATTCGATTTAAATTCTAGTTATACCCAAATCCTTTGTGTATGGCCAAATTTGATATTGAATTTTCTTATGCCTTGTCATCATAGAAAAAACCTAGATAGTATAATAGTATTGACTAGAAATTTTATAGAATTGCTTAGCCATGCTTAAAATAATTTAAGTGGGAATACAACTTGGTATTCGGTGAGTCAAGAAGGTGTATTCTTGACTTCGGTGAGTCAAGAAGGTGTATGAGATATTTCAAAATAAAATATACAACTTGGTTTGGACCTAGGCTAATGGTTAGGTGGTGGGTGCTGGTATGTATTGTTGTTTGATGATACAATGTTAATTGTCAGGCACAAGGGGTATGTGGAATGAGCCTAAGTCAACTTAAGGACCGGTCTATGAGCTACTGTTGCAAAGCCATATCGTACTACTACAAGTCCGGTGTGGGACGGACCTGGCTAAGTAATTTGTGAAGTTTCAAATATAGTTTCACTATATGCTGAATGTGAGCGTGACGTAAACCGCGAGAAGTCTCACATGGCACCAGAGGAGGCTCCAATTCGTGGATTCGAGTTGTGGTGAAACCTTAGTGGTGACGTAACTGTTTTGGATATGGATCATTAGAACAGCCTTGTCATGAACTCTCCATCGCACACCTAAGGCAGTGTGTTTATTGCGTGGCTCCAGTGAGAGGGAATGTCTAGTGGGTAAAGCTGTACAACCTCTGCAGAGTGTATAATCTATTCTGGATAGTCGTGCCCACGGTTATGGGCAAACCGAGTAAAGTTTTTCACGGATTAGACTTTGATTTTTAAAATGTTTTCTGAAAAGGCCTATGGATGGATGGAATCCATAGGAGATGAAAAATCATATGGATGGATGGAATCCGTTTGAGATCTTTTGAAAAAGATGGACCAGGTGGGATACCTGTGGATATGTTAGTGTTTGGTCGGAGCCTGCACTAATGATATTATTTTGTTAAATTACTCTTTCTATCTATTATATCAAATTCAGCATTTGAATCTACTTATTGTATTTACCTTAATTATGCTTTTACGCACAAATAACCTATTATGCCTTCCATTGTCAATCTTTATGCATGTATGAACTCTGTTAAACCTTCTGGTGTAACTTGTGGAGTACTTTATGTACTCATGTTGCTTCATTCACTATTTTTAGAGAAGGACTTCATCATTTCCAATGAGAATAACGACGAGTAGGCCACGTCTTACAGTCATTCGCCTATGGGCAGGCAGGATGGACTGCTGCTTTATTGGTTTTTCTTCCGCTGCTTATACTTATTTTTGGTTTATGAACCATTTATGTAAACTTTGGCCATCAGGTCTATATTTAGTTAATGAATAAATGTCATTGTGCATGATATGAATCTTTATTATCCACTGTGTGCACTAGTTTGATCCTAGACTAGTGCGATTTACACAGAGGATCCAGAAGTCGTTGCTCCAGGGTCCGACACTGAAGATGTGTGTAGAGAAGAAAAATCACAATAATGTTGTACTCTTGTGGCAACATATGAGCATCAATTTCTTTTTTCTTTGTCTGGAATTCTAAATAGTGTGCCTTTCTAGGATGCGAACAAATGTCGACAAGAGCACATGTTCTACTAGAGAACTCCTGCATACTGTTTGCATGTGAGGTGAGCTTTGGCATCCATTTCCTTTTATTCTTATACTGAAAGTATGTTTTCATATGATAATATGTTGTTTGCTAATTGGATTTCCTTTATCTCCAGGTGCATAATGAGTGATAACATTACATCCACAGAATTCTCTGTTTTTGTATGTGAAGGTCCATGATGTTTGTCTAATCAATAGTGCTAATAAAGTTTTTAATCGTAACTAATCATCACCTATGTACAAAACATGGAGTAGTTAATATCATATGGTTGGGCAAATGGGACTCTACACTCATTGTTAATTGTTAGCTTTCAGGTATTTTCTGGTATTCACATGTGGACTTATTTTGGACCTATTTTTTGGATATTGAATTTAAATTAAATTTTGGTTTTAATTCTAAATTTTCATTTGGATTTATTTTGGAGAGATCTTTCTGGGAATTGAATTTTCAAGGTTTGGATTTTGAATTTGGAATTGGAAATTGATTTTGATTTTCAGGATTACATAAAAAACCAAATAAAATTGAAATGCTTTGAAATAATAAATTTGAAATTAATTTTACGAGAAGCCAAATTTTGGGATGTTACAGCTGGGAATGAAGGAAGGGTGGGGAGAAGGAGAAAGAGGAAAAGGAGTGGGAAGAAGGAGGAAAAGCAGGAGGAAGAGGAAGGAAGAAGGAAGGAGGAGCAAGATGGAAGAAAGGGGGTTCATGGGTGCTTCTCATGCAATACGGACAGAGGCCTCTTTATCGATCTCATCAAGTGGAGGATTGTGCACGGGATGAATTACGCTACATTAGTTATCATGTATGCTTATTGCTTTCTTCCTTAGCTCTAATATTGTAATACTAGAGAGGAGGGAGTTTGGGTCGGCTTTGGCCCAGCCTAGCCCATGCCATACCCCCCACATAAGAGTAAACTAGGAGGAGGAGGCCAACTCAATTCACTCCTCCCCCCATGCTAACCATGTCGCATGCCACTGCCCCCACTCACACGCGCTGCCACCATCGCCTAGCCACCAACACAGCCACCTCTCTGGCCATGCCTCACCTTCCCTGTCACCCTGCTACCGATGTTGCTCCATGTGTCTGCGCATTGCTGTCGCCACCACTCCACCTTGCAGCCTCACCGTCGCCCCCTTGCTCATCTCGACCGCACGCTACTGTTGTTGTGCCATGCAAGAGAGTGGAGGGGAGAATAGGGAGCCGGCCATGAGAAAGAGGGAGCCGGCTGACCAAGTGAAGAGAAAAGGTAGAGGAAGGAAGACTCGGTCAGGAGAGGGAAGAGTCGACCAAGGAAAAGGAGAATAAGGAAGAAAGAAGGGGCTCAACCATGAGAGAAAGAAGATAAGAGAAGAAAAATAGGAGAAAGAAGAATAGGGAAGACCGATCTAGCACCTGATCTGCTAGATCCGGCTAAGAAAAGGAAGGTAGTGCCCTGATCTAGTCACTTGGGGCTAGGGTAACGCCTCGAAAACTATTTTCCCTACTTATTTATCGATTCATGTAGTAGTAGCAACCAGTAGTGGTGCACTAGAAGTAGTAGTTAGTAGTTAGAAGTAGCAGTGAGTTATGTCAGTGGCTAATGGATGCTCTGGCCAAGTGCATGAGGGCCATGAGTGAATTGGGGAGTGATTAAGTGAATGAATAATTAGTAATTGATTAGTGTAATTAATTGATTAGCATATGTGATTAATGAGGTGAGTGAATAATTAGGATGAATTAATTAATATAGACTAATTAGCATAGGTAATTGCTAAGGATCTATAGAATGCTGGAACACCACTTTTGGCACATCGGGTTGAAAGTTTGGTGTCCTAGTCGGAGGCTGTCCGGTATGGGACATCATGTCCTTTAGGACTGAAATAGGGATGTTTGTGCCGGGTATACGCGTAGGAGCGATGTCATCCATTTGTGTGCAAGTATTACAATGATGTGTTGAGGTGGGTTGATACTTGTTTAGGTAGAGGTTTGGGTTTGGCGCCATCGATCCACACATCATCCAGAAGGTTATACAGGTAAGTGCATAGTATAATAGTAAATTTACATAGTGATTGCTATGAATTGAATTTTGATGCACTACCGACTATGTTATTGTGAGTTAATTATTTTCCATTTGCAAATTGATATAATAATGAATGATAAATAATGGTTATTAGAACATGACATGTTTCTGTGCTTAAATAGAGAAGTTGCATTGCATGCATTCATGTCATGAAAATAGATGGTCTTTTTGCATCTATGGTCTACTTTGTGTGGACACTGCACAGAGTAGAGAAAGACCTACTTTGGTAGATACCCTACAGGAGTTGGGGGAAACCTACTTCAGTAGGCACTCCACGGGAGTGGAGGCTGAGGTTCCTATATGAAAAATGATGGGCTATTGAGCTTTCCACATGAAAGAGGGCGGACTTGGGTGAGCATCAATGAGTGCTCACTCTGCGATACTGGTATAAACTAAAGAGATGTACATCTGCATATGTATTTGCATTGTGTCACAGAAAAGGTGCAAATGCATAAGAAATGGTTGATGAAAAATGGAAGAGATTAAATGAAAATGAGTGGTTAAAGAGTTTGTGTTGGATAATGAATGTTATGTGTACCTATTGTTTACTGTTTTGCTTTGTATTTGCTGAATCTTTGAACTTACGCTTGTTTTGTTGAATTTTTTTAGGTGATCCTGATTGATGGCATGCTTAGGATGAAAGTAGACCTTCTACACCACATTTGTTAAATAACAGCTTAGCTACCCACCTCACATTCATGTTTAAACTTTTGTTATGTTGCTTTAGTTAAATCTTGGTTCAAGATTGTTTTGGGAATGCTGCAAGTATGCTAGGACGTGGTCAATCCCCTTTTGTTTAAAGTGGAAAATGAGGTTCTTTTGTCAGCGTTAATTCCTTATGCTTGTCCTATATGGTATGCCGTTTTGTTTTACTATGTTTTCGAGCTCGTGGTTTTGAGCCTTCAGGGTCGCAGAGTCCTTAGTTTTAGTTATGTTTATCATCGTTATGGGATTAATTCTTTAATGCATTTTGTTCTATTATGTTTATTGTTCTTTATCTGTAGTTGTATAAACAGGGAGTGCTACCAAAATTTTTTAATAGCAATGCCAATTTTGAGACAAGAAATGTGTAGCAGTAGTGCATGCACGAGGGAATGAACGTTGATGCAACGCACTTGCATACAACGAGCAGCTCACTGAAGCAACATGGTACAAGGTTAATTAATTTGCACCCACACTAAATCTATAGCATTTTAAAGGGAGTTTAACGCCGGTTCTTCTGGAAGACGGGATTAATCGAAGGGTTATTTTTTTAAGGTGACGTTGAGTCTCTATTTGTAGTCAATAATATAGGAAATAAATACTACAGCCAGCTTTAGCTTCTTTTCTTGCAGATTTTGGCACAATCGGTTTCCAGGATAAAGCAGGGTGTAAATCTGCCGAACCTTCACAATCAGGGTTCCGTACATGCTGCCTGTACTGTTCCTCAATATTGCACCGCCGCAGCCTCTTCCTTCAGGGTATCCACAGTGCTGTATTCTGGACGGTGGTCTCGTTGGTCCACGTCAGAGCCGAGCCACGATGGAGGAGAGAAGGAGGAAAGGCGGTTACTTGTAGTGTGTCAGAGACCCCTACAGATACTGCGGTGGTTTGGGGGAGAGAGAATGTAGTTCATGGAGAGAGGGGGAGAGAAAAAGACGGTGGCACCGAGGCTTGCGAACGGCGACGGAGCGGCAACGACGGTGTTGGATGGGCGACGAAGCGGTGTTGAAGCTGTGGACGACCAGATCCGGGCTAGGACGAGGTCGCCGACTGCCGGATCAAGTCGACGAGGGCGACGGTGAGGTCCGACCAAATCCGATCGAATCCGGCCAGAGTCTTCTCTAGCGCGTCAACGAGCGGCGCCAACGCCCGCTCCTCCTCCATCGGCGTGGCGCTGACGCTCGTGGAGCTCCTCGGTGAAGGGGCGGAGCAGCTGAATCCGTGGGACAGCGCCGAGTTGCGCAGATGGCGTAGCGCCGAGGCGTTGGCGGGCGCTAGCACAGGGGCCTGACGAGGACCAGCCAGGTAGTAAGCCACATCCGGCAGAGCGGCGACGGCGATAGAAAGCAGAGTAAAAAGAGGGGAAGCAGAGGGGAAGCGAATATGGGGGGAGGAGAGAGTAAAAAGAAGAGATGAGGGGATGGATCATGGGTGGCCGACTGGTGGGTCTTTTAGGGTGACTAGTTATATGCCCGTGCGTTGCAACGGAAAATAAATACAATGCAAACTATGAGAGGATAATCCATAGTTCGACGCAAAACCACATTTGCAGTAAACACAAAGATGACAATTACCTCTGCCTTGGTGCTTCTTCCCCTTCTTAAGCCGACGAGTAGATCCATTCGCATTTCAAAAACACGAGCAAAGAACAAAGAATGCATAAAACAACATTGATTCATGTTGCAGAACTACCAATTTTTCAAACAAATTCGCTTGCTCATATGCTTGAAAATGCAAATCTAGTGTACTCAATAGGATATTACAAACATGTCCATTTAACAATTGCATTACAACTTGTTCACTAACCATTCTTTACAACTCATTTGACAGCCTACTACAACAAAAAAAAACAGGGCAGCTCTCTTGCTTGTTATTTCACTACACTTCTATAATTAAAAATAGGGCGGGAACCTACCACAGCTTCACGGGTTGTAAGCCTATCTTCATGGTCATAGCAAAGAAGTCTATCAAGAAAATCAATTACCTGCATGAAGTTATAGTAGCAATTAGTCATAGCAGAGAAAAACATTAGAAAAGGGAAATTGTAGGAAGAATATTGAAAATGTAACCTTTGCGGAGATGAGATACCTCTTTTCTGCATTCACAAACTTGGACCAAGGTTTCCTGCTATGCCTGTGTTTAATCAATAGCATACGTGTGAAGCAAAATAATGTTATTTCCTGATGCAAAATGTGATCTAAAGTGAAATCATAAGACTTCATAGTGCTGTGAGATACCTCCCAATCAGGGCCTCAAGCTGAGGATCAAGCACAATTCTGTATTTATTCAAATAAGCACTAAGCTGACCAATACCTAGCACCTGCTCAGAAGTATAACCAGTTCATCAATTATGAATGACCGCAATATCTTCAACCAAAAAATAGAAAATATATACATGCATATACAAGTGCCTAGTATAAACACACATCTAAGCACATTCGGAGCACACCTATGTGAGCAAAAACAAAGACAATTGTGAGACAATAGCAAACCTTGGCTATTTTTGACAAGCTGGTCATGGTTGTTGTGACCATAGAAGAATGGTTCCTTGTGGAATATCTACGTCCAAAACAGTATATAAATCCCAACTGATGCTATAGTTCATTAGTTCTATAATAATTTAATAATTTAGAGAAGCAAGGCCATTGCATACACACCATTCCAGCAAACATATAGCCAAGGCTCCATATGTCAAAAGAGTAATCATAACCTTAGAAGTAAAGCATAGAGACTTTAACATGGTACAATATTTGCTTATTTAGATAAAGACAAAAACATAAATAGAGGAATGTTCATCAGGCAAGATATATAATGTGTTTACACTGTTAACAGACTGATACAGATGTATGAGCAATTTTACGGGGATAGCCTTACTGGTGAATTCTTGATTTCCTGCAGAAACTCAGAAAGCGCTGCATCTGCTTGCTGCCTTATCTCATGACTGGAATCACTCAGCATATTAAATAAACCTGCAAGGGGCAGCAAACACAAGGTTGCTGAACTGTCAATACAAGTAATACACTGAGGTAAAAGAGAGGCATTACCATCGAGAAAATCAGGAAGGAAGCCAAGCATGTCAATATCAGGTACACTGTCTAACACTGTTATCCACCCCACCAAAAATTGTCTTACATAAGGATTCAACACATTCATGCGCTCTCTCAAGAGTGGTATAAATTCTTCTATGCTAAAGAGCAAAATTCTTCTATGCCAGGGGAAAGGGTTACGCGGTGGATCGGAGACAGCAGCGGCGGCAGTGAGGAGAAGGGGGACGACGGCGGTGGGAAGGTGGGGACAGCGGTGGGGGAGAAGGAGCGGCGGTCACCGGCCGAGAAGGGGCGCTACAGCGGATCGGAGAATGAGCGATGGAGGTGGGGGGAGAAGGACGCGGTGGTGGGAAGAAGGGGGACGGCGGTGGGGGAGAAGGAGCGGCTGCCAGCAGCTTTGGAGAAGAGGGCGCGGCGGCGGATCGGGGAATTAGGGTTAGAATCAAGATGTGAGTACTGAGGAGGCGGCGCGCGGCATGGGAGGGAGGGGGGAGAGCGAGGGGAGGCGGCGCGGGTGGGGAGGCGGCGGGGCGGCGGCGGGGAGAGCGAGGGGAGGCGGGGGGAGAGCGAGGGGGAGCGGATCGGGGCAGCGGGAGGAGAGCAAGGGGGAGCGGATCGGGCGGTGGGGGTGGGGAGGAGGCAGGGGCGGTGGCGGCGCGGGTGAGAGGGAGGAGGAGGCGGCGCGGGTGCGGGAGGAGGAGGCGGGCGGCGGCGGGGGGAGAGCGAGGGGGAGGCGGGGGGGAGGGCGAGGGGGAGCGGATCGGGGCAGCAGAGGGAGAGCGAGGGGAGCGGATCGGGGCGGCGGGTGCGGAGGGGGAGGAGGGGGCAGTGGGGGGGAGAACGGTTCAGATTCTTATAATCAGATCGAATGGCTAAAAAAATAAGGGATGACTCATCAACCACCAACTCATTCTTTTAAAGTAGTAAAGATAGTAATTAAATTTCTTTCTTCAGGTCTATGTGTAAATATTTGGTCTCTGGTATAAATTAGAACAATATAGGGGCTTTAAGAGAATATGTAGAGGGCTGAACTACAAATAGCTAGAGCTACAGGAGAAATTTCTGAGTAGTAACTTGAGCCGATGTGGAGTCGTTTTCTTTTCTTAACCATCAGTTTGTCGTAGCCTTTGTTGTGGATGCTCTCAGACCTGGACTGGCTACATATTTGCGTTGCTTGCAAGGACGGAGCGTGTGATCTGCTACAGCACATGGATTACGAGTTTCTTTCGCATGAGTATCAATCTCCCTCTTCAAGAAACGTAACCATTGTAATGTCCGGCAAGTCACGCAATAGACAAGGGGGGAATAAATTTTATAGAAAAGCACTCAACATAAAGATGTTTGCACCCTCCTCTCAAATATTCTTCTATGGAGCACTCCTTAGCAAAGCGAGCATCTCTTCCTTCGTTCCAAGCTTCGTAAGCACCTTTCTGCTTTAGTAATTGCCACACCTCCACCGCCAGAATACTTTAATTTTGAAAGTCTCATCCTGGGCACAGTGATCTAGGGCACCATACCCCTTGATTGATGATGTTTTACGCTGTTGCTGTTATCATTGCCACTCCACCGGACCACCAAAAGTGAATAATTTTAGGGTATATTCTTTGGGACTTTTTTTGACGGTTTTTAGCTTCTGCTATAATATCTAATTTTTAAACAGAGTATTTTTTAAGATGAGATCTATAAGTTAGTTGTAGTATATAGTAAAAATCCATCATCTGTACCGATCAAAATTGTATGCAAGTATCTCTTTCTGTATAATCTTTATCGCGAATAACTAAAATTCAAAAATTTTAACCAAAATTCATAAACGGCAGCCATAAAGAAGATGCTCTAACTTTCCACCCTGGCCCTGCCTTCTGTTCACATACCTTCTGAATAATGAGCTTGAGTGCACCTTTAGAACGTCCAGTAGATTTTGTTCGCAAAGACCTTCCCTTTGTAGGCCGACAGGATTTTTCAGTTGTTCTTGTTCCTTCAGCTCATCGATCATCACTGCAAGTTGATCCTCTGTCCCAATCTAACTCCATAAACTGCTAAATATTACATCTGGCAATGCCTCCATGTTGGCACAAGAAGCTTCTAGAAATTACAATACTCTTTAGGCCTACCCACAAGCCAGACAAACCACACACTCACATCAACTCACTTTCGTCTTTATTTTGCATAAAAGGATTAATCCAGAGCTAGATGCATTTGAAGCCTTGGGTTTATATATTGATCCTTATCTCTCCTGTCTAGTAATATAGTACTAAACCACCTGATCTTGCTAACACAAACGCCCGCTCAAAAATGCTACGCAGCAGCGTTCGGCTTCTGCGATAGGCTTTTTTTTTACTGTTTTTTTTTTGTTTTTTTCGTTTTTCTTTGCATTATCTGTGATGGGCTAATATATTTTTTCTATTTTTAATTTTTTTAAAATTATTTATATAAAATAAGCTAACTCAGCTACAGTAAAAAAACAATCAATTACAGTAAAAAATAATAAGCTATCGTCATTCTAAACACCTCACGCTTAAGCCACTATGGGCTTCGTTTTTTTTTACATGGGCTTGGGGTGTCATAAATACTGTCATAAGTAGAGAGTAAATGCAAGATTTGTGGACCCTGTGATTAAATTTTTGGTGTTGCTCTCCCCAGAAAAGAGTAAGTGCAACATTTTTTACGTGTCCCGTTTCAAAGTGAGGTCGATTTATACGGAAGACAAGGACAATTTCGCATTGCACTACGTAGTAAAAACAGGGTGTGTGTGTGTCTATATATATACATATATATATACATACACACATATATATAGGGAGTAAAAGATATTTTTCCTATGTAGGAAGCCTCTTTTTTACATCCGGGTGTAATTACACCATATATCGTTTCTTACAATGTGGAGAGTATCTTATGTAATGGAGGGTATGAACGTGTAGTATATAAGTATTTAAGACCATCTAAGTGGTATGAATAATTTTTCAGAGGTGGTATGCATATTTTTTCGATATACTCCTTTTTATGTGTGTATATAAAGGTATTTACAAAATACGCTAAAAACTATGGACTTCCTTACAATTTTTTCATGTGGTTCACATTAGAGTATCTTATAATTAGTTTACGAGTATATTCAAGGTGATAAAAGAGTATTTCAAGTTCATTTAAGTGATATATTAGAGGTGGGTGTAATTACACCAGGAGTAGAAGATATTTTTCCTGTGTGTGTATAGGAAGCCTCTTTTCTACACCCGGGTGTAATTACACCCTATATCGTATCTCATACTGTAAAGAGTATCTCATGTAACGAAGGGTATGTACGTTCAGTATACGAGTATTTAAGACCATCTAGATGGTATGAATAATTTTTCAAAAGTAGTATGTAGAATTTTTTTGATATACTTCTTTTTATATGTGTATATAAAGGTATTTACAGAATACGCTAAAAACTATAGACTCCTTTACAATTTTTTCATATGGTTCACATTAAAGTACCTTATAATTAGTATATGAGTATATCCAAAGTGATAAAAGAGTATTTCAAGTTCGTTTAGGTGGTATATTAGATGTGGATGTAATTACACCTGTGTAAAATGTATTTTTCATATATATATATATATATATATATATATATATATATATATATATATATATATATAAAGTTTCTTTTTACTCTCAGGTGTAATTACTCTCTATATCGATCTCACAACGTAAAGAGTATTTCGCATAACGGAGAGTATATATATGTAGTATACAGTATTTAAGATCATCTAGGTGGTATGTATAATTTTTCAGTAATAACATGTATATTGGAGTATCTTATAATTAGTATACGAGTATACCTAAAGTGATAAAGGAGTATTTCAAGTTTATTTATATGGTATATTAGATATGTGAGTAATTATACCCAGGAGTAAAGGTATTTTCTCTCTCTCTCTCTCTCTCTCTCTATATATATATATATATATATATATATATATATATATATATATATATATATATATATATATATATATATCTATCTATCTATCTTAACCCTAGAGTTTTTAGGATTTCGGCTCTAAACATGCTAAACATGAACAGTATACTAGTCAGCACCTTTGATGCAACCTTGTATAAGACACTACAGAGGCTAATTGGTCTCAATTCTCAACTTAGGTAAAAAAATTCATGACTTGTCATAGAAGTCGCCAATCTTGTTCGCCGACAAATGATGGCAGGAAAAACTAGTTTCCCCCTGTCATAGATACTATAAAATGGGAAGTTAGCTGCCAATTGTTGCTCCCGATAAACAGAGCCAGCTAATAACCTATAAACCATCTAAAAGAATTGCAATTTCTGTTAGGGAGCATAATACCAGTTGCTTAGCAAAAAAAGGCCAAATTAGGTGATCAATATTTGCATCCGCTCATTGGAGCTATCTGTGACGACTCGTGTTATTACCGAAGGGTAATGACACTAGTCAACGGACAATTATTTATTTAGCTGGTAGAACACCATTTCGATGAATAATAATTAAGCCTATCAGAGTGTCGCAGTAGAGCAATAATTAGAGATGGTACATTATTATTACAATACCATGCCACATAGGCTTAATGACTCCAACAGAGTTTAACAGATACACACCGTTATTACAGCTCCCTCAGGGGGCGCACCTAGCCTTACTTATTCTTGGAGCGACACAACATCCGCTAACTCATGTAGGTACACGTCTAGCATCCTCTAATCATCCCATCCTCCTTTAGAGGCATTCAGAACGTTGGCAATATTTCCTAGGTCCACTGCTTCCTAATCATCATAGTAGTAATCATCCTATGGGTATCTTTCTCCCAGTTTAGTGGAATTATCGGATTGCCCCAATTTGTGAGAGTTACTCTACAAGCATAGTAGCAAATGCATGATTATGAATTTTCATATCATCCGTCCTCCTCTCTAACTTATCTTCTACATTTTGGGAAAATACCGGTCATCTTTGGACGGTCCTTGGTATCTCAGTGAGCTAAAGAACAGCTATTATATGAAAGGTTGGGTTTGACAGCACTTTACTAATACTTAACTTTTACTTGTGATGTTGTTTCCTTTTTGTAGGGTCGAGTGTTATCTTTCTTTTGAAGTCATGTTACTCATGTATTTTATAGAGTTTATGTCCTAAATATCCTCCTGGTTGTAATTTAATTATGTGTAGTCACGGGACTTTATTTGTGATTTCATTTGTAAAATATGTTGGACTGTGGTAATATTTGATTACTCTCTTTGTGACACTTGTTTTTGGTGAGATTGTGTTGATAATTATTGGTTTGTAAATGTTTACTACTTTGTTCGGGATTTATCTTTATGTGAAAATGAGGGTTGTTCCACTATCTTCCTTACCTTTTGGACATATGCACTTAATCTCTTAAATTACTGCCCAGTAAAAAAAAATGTAGAAGATGGAGATCGGATGGGTTCCCAATGGTGGAGGCGCGGATGTGTGCAGCTCCTGACAAGGTTCAATCCTTTAGGGTGCGGGTAGAAACACACTTTAAAAAAGTAAAATATAGAAGAATAACTCTGGTTTTCCATAATCATCCTAAGAATAACTCTGGTTTTCCATAATCATCCTACTTGTCCAACCTTTTAAGGAAGGAATAAAGAGCATTCCTGTACTATATTACTCCAACAAGAAAGGACTCGACCAGGCCACATTCCATACAAGAAGTTTGAAACTGAAACATGCTCTGGTGATTGGTTCCAACTGTTTGAAGCAACTTACGGTACGCATTACTATATCAAATTATTACTCTCGTTTTGGCTTATTGCATCGCTTTAGTACTTAATTCTTTAATTTTTATGTTGCCGGAAGTCATATTGCTCCATAGAATATTGTACACTCAAGCGAATGATTTATAAAACTCGTGAACGACGAAGCAGACGGTGGTGGACTAAGCAAACTCGTGATCACAGATTAAGCAAAAATCCCAACAGCCACTGAAGCCCCCACACTCAATCCAAGCCATCTACATTCGATAAACCCAAAGGTAGAAATGCTCCTTGATAGGATCCGATCCGATGGTTGATGTTTTTTTAAAAAAATTGTTTATCGTTTTTTTTGAAGATTAAAAGCCCCTATGGGGCAAATTGTTTGTGCTTTGAACCTATTGGTATAGATACTAAATAAGAATTAGATGGGATTTGTACCAACTGATCGATGCACACTGGAACTGGGACTGCGACTAAAAATTATGCTGTATAGGTAAGACATTAGTAATATATATACATTTAAATTCGGAATAAAAATTAAGTTTGGAATATAAAGCTCAATATGTAAGAAGTAGAAGACTAAATTTGAAGTGTTTATTTTTGAGACCAATAATTTTGAATATTTGTATTGTTCAGTACTGCATCTAAGGTTTAATTGTGACCGTTATTTTTTATTATAAGGAAAATTTTGTTCTCTACTACTCAAAGTTCCTTAGTTTCCTAAAGCACTCTCAATCTTTTCAGTGCACTTTAATGTGAACTTCCTCCGTTTCTGTTTTCAACATTTCCATCCACTTATAGCTCCCACCATTGACAGTGACCATTTTTGCCCTTTTACTTTTCTATTTGGCTCCCTGTTCCTCGCTTCTTTTTCTCATGCCATATTGCCATATATTGCCATGGATAGGGATGGCAACAGGGACATTCCTCGCCCATATTTATTCTCCGATCCTCGTTCGTCACCCCCAATTGCATGATCCAGGAGTAACTCCTCCTGTTCCCCAGCCTCGGTGGGGAATGGGGACTCGATAGGCCCCATCCACCAGTAACAAGTAACCACTTCATTTGCATAACTAATCATAATCAACAATAATACGATGATTAGATTTAGAAAAGATGCAAGAATTTAAAATAAATCTGAATTAAATATGTGATTTCATCATATAATGCTAAGATCTAATGTTTGTGAAAGGATACATAAGCAATATATGCTAGGAACGGGTATGGGAGGTGGGGGATCGTCCCCATCCCCACCAACCCCAATGGGGATTGATTTCCACCCATTTATATTCCCATGGGGAAAGGTTTTCCTATACTATTCCCTAACAGTGCAATTCCTCATCGGAACAGGAATGGAGCCATTGCCATCCCTAGCCATGGCCAATATCACTCAAACTTGTCGTGGAGCCGCCATCATTTTAACCATAGTCATCATCATAACCATAAACATGTGAGCATTATAAAAACATGTCAATTCATGGGAATCATCATGGCAAGTATTTATGTAAACATATCAACAACTTCAAATACCCGAATATCATTTTACTATGCACTTGCCTTTTCTAACGGTGATGAACGAGCTGACTAGAAGATGACGTCAACCTCGATGCTACTACTACTACAGTAAGCACTTAATCTCAAAACAAGCTACAACATCAAACAACAACATTCCTACATGCTTCCCAAATTTGCAACTTTCCCTTTAATGGACAGTCACCCCTTGTTGTTTCGGTATTAAAAACAGTATAATTGTTTTTTACTCCCAAGCCTTATCATGACAAACCACACTAAATCTGAAATCTACACAAAATTCCCCACAATTTTCTTAGCTAGCCATAATTCTTAATTAAATCATGTAACCTCTGTTTTTAACCCAAAAGATGATCTATCATCTTTAGACAATACATGCTTAATATTTTTATATCTACTAATCTACACATGCAAATACAGTAAACCATATCATTTTCAAAAACTAAAGAAAGATAGCTACCTCTTTCTAGTTATGCCAAAATTTTAATTCTGTCAGTTACCAAGTTCATTTAATAATTTCCAAGATTGCATCAAGCAGCAACCAGTTTCTAGACAGCGGTCTTTCTAAAATCATAACTTCTATTATACCTAACCAAAATTCGTGTTCTTGGACTCTCTGAACTCCTTAGACAATATTACCTATACTTTACATGTAGATCAAAAACCCTAATTAGTCTATTTAATATTCTTAATCTATCATTTAACTCGTTGCTATCAAATGACAATAAATCTCTAGACAATAGATGTACAAAAACGTAACTCGTAATCTAGCCCCATCAATTGACGTGATTAAGTATTCTATGGAAAGATAACGAATTTGTCTACAACGTTTGTAACAACGCTAACTCCATACAAGGTTTTTAACATTATCTTACAACAATTTAATCTACAACTCGCAAAGCCAGAACAACAGAAAAACCCTGACTTCGCATTAACTATGTCTATCGGGGAGATTAACTGCTAAGCACCAGTTCTAATCTAATCTCGTAGCTGAACCAGGTGAAACATCGGTTACCTAAGAAAAGAAACCTTTCCTTCTCTTTGCTGCAGTAGCCTCCCCTTCTCCCTTGCCGCAGCCACCCCCCTTGCTTCTTGGCCGCAACACAAGGCAGCAGCTGCCCGAGTAAGTAGCTAGTCATGGATGTAGCAGCTGCGAATCACACAGTTATGTAGAACTAGCAGCACAACAGGCACGTCCGTCATGCAGCCATGCGTGCGTGCGGCCGACGTAGAGACGGCAGCGGCGCAACAGGCGACGGCCAGGCACTGGAGGGGCGGCGGCCGGGCGTCGGAGTAACGGCTGGGTGCTGGAGCAACCGTCGAACGCCAGAGGGAGCAGCGCTAGGGGCCGGCGCGGCTGGGAGTTGGAAAGGCGTCGTCCAAGAGGATTATGGCTAGGGTTTGGAGGCTCCTCCCCTCCTCTTGTTTTTTATAAGTGCAGCCCACCAGGAAGCCGCACAAATTCAATCCGAACTCTGCTCCAACGAACCCATGATCCTCCTTTCATGTATCTTTTTTCTTTAATTACGCACGAATCCCCGATAGAAATATTTTAGAATATTACACAACAACAGAAGGCTAGGCTAGGCTAGAAAACTAGGTGGCCTGCACACCCCCTAACTTCCTTATTTGGGTTAGGAACTCGAGGCCCGCACGGCTGGCTCGCGGCTTTGGCCAAACTTCTCTAAGGCCGCGCTTATTAAGGCTGTGCGAGGAGCGTTTGCGATGGGCGTTCATATTTTGTCTTTTTGTTTTTTTTTGTTTTTTGTTATTTTTGTTTTTTGTTTTTTTTTCTCGTATTCATTTGTATTGTCTGTTCTAGATTAGCATACTGCTTTTATATTTATATATTTTTTTAATTTAATTATGCCCAATAAGCCAACTCAGCTACAGTAAAAAAATCAGCCAGCTACAATAAAATTTCAGCCAGAAGCCATCGCTATTCCAAACGCCACGTGTTTTCTCATCTTCTTTGTCAAGCAATAGAATATTACCACTACTACAGAAAATAACAACACAGATAGTTCAAAAACATCATCAAAAACTGTTTTGTGAACCGTTTGAATTTATGGATCAGTAATAACATGAGGTCATCACCGACGGATTTCGAACCGTCTATGATAACACTATCATAGATGGTTATTAACTCATAACTGTCTGTGATAGTCGACTATCATAGACAGTTTTTAGTATAAACCGTTTGTGATATCTGATGTATTATAGACGATTTGAAGTATAAACCGTCTGTGATAGTCGATACCCTCAAGCCTCTCCTCATGGCGAGATCGAGGCATACCTATCGGTTCAATCTGAACCATATAATCGACATAGAACTTGATGGGGATATAATAATCATCTTAGCTATTACGTTATCATATGCTTCAAATATACCCCTTAGTGATAAGGAAAAATTTTTATAGAGTACCTATAAGTCTCATTACAACTACTCCATAGACCCTTCTACGACTACCTAGTCATAAATTCTACTACGGCTACCTAGTCATAAGTCTTTCTATAGTTACCTAGTTGTAAGCTCTTCCACGACTATCTAGTCGTAGCTTCTACTACGACTACCCAGTCGTGCGTCCCGCTATCATGGCCTACTCGTAGCTTCTGCTATGAGCAGTTAGTTGTAAGACTTACTATGACTACTTGGCTAAGAGATCTATTGCAATTCCCTAAGTTGACGACCAACCTACTCTTGCAGTAGGGTAGTTTGACAAGATAGTTAAGCGTCCATTTATACTCTATAACCACATACGATCTTACCTATATTTCTCTAACAACAACTGCTCTACGGTGAACTACTTCCATGTCTCGCTGACATTAACGGTCGTCCAGCGATTAACTCCTGAAGCATCAAGATGCCTCCTGGCAAAGAGCAACTGCCACCGATTCGTCGGCAATATTTGGGACAGGTTTTGACAAGAGAGGGGAGGCCAATGCGATTGATAGGTCCCGGTAGGGAGTAATCCGTTCTGTAATCAGTATAATTCCTTGCACTGTCACACTTGTAACCACATTCATGGCAACACTATCATAGGATGTAGGGTTATTATTCTATCAGGAAAAGGCCCGAATCCAGATAAAATCCTTATGTTTTTACTCTGCATGATCACACCATAGCCTTGAGTGTTTTTCCTCGAATCTAAGAAATCATATGTAAGATTGATATTAGAACATCAACAGTTGGCGCTGTCTGTGGGAAAAGTTACTTTCAAGGCTCCGGTGAACTCCTTGTCGATGAATTCTCAGCCCTCTGATGCCATTATGGGGGAGAGTGGAACGAGGAGAATTGGTTCGACTTGGTGGTTTACGCAGATATCAACATGGAGGCCTGCTACAATTACGAGCAGGTCCTAGTTGCTTCCGATGGTGAGGATGTTCCTGGGATTTGTCGGAGGATTCCAGAGACCACGCCACGGGAAAGGCTGTGGAGAGAGTATAATCCTCTGCAGCAGTACGCCTATGGGAGAGTTCATCCTCCCCAAGAAACAGGGGTCAATCTGGCGGCGAGCGGGGCTCGTATGGCGACGATGACTCTGCCCTAAGAGGTCCAAATGTACCACCGACGATGACCTAAACAGTTTTGCTTGATCCTGGAGAAGCAGAGTCGGGGGCTCTGGCATTGCCTGCTGGTGGCAATGCTCTGCTAGAGTCATCAGGGGATTTGCACCCTCAGGGTTCGTCTGCACGATCACAGAGTGCTCCTCTCATCGGAGATAGTTATAACCCAGAATTCTCCGATATGGCGGGGATTGCTCCTGGTCGCGAGGCGCTGTCGCTTGAGATTTCCTCAAATGAGTCGACCTCTACCAAGA
Organism: Melocanna baccifera; assembly: GCA_036346265.1. Classification (NCBI taxonomy): domain Eukaryota; kingdom Viridiplantae; phylum Streptophyta; class Magnoliopsida; order Poales; family Poaceae; genus Melocanna; species Melocanna baccifera. The sequence goes on from JAYEVJ010000284.1 coordinate 90,039, forward strand.
GTCGAGGTTCTAGACAGGAGGTCTTGGCCCCTTCTTTAGATCCTCATCATGTTCTCGCTGGAGGTTGTCACGAGGCTTTCCCTGGAGCACACTCTCCCTCCTCTTCTGAGGATGGTGGTGCAACACCTCCGACAATGAATAGGATCAACACTCTAATGGGCATGGGAGAAATCCTAGAAATAATCGCTCTCCTTTAAGGCGAATGCAGCCTACCTTGGAAATTGCAAACCCCAACACCGCTCGGAGGAGATGGCTGGCTGCTTAGAAGACTTTTCCTGGGCGCATCTAGTATCAATCTGAAGAGGCACGAGAACTTCAAGACATCAATTCTTGAAAATCCGACTCTAGAACTTGCTCAGGTGCCCGGTTACGACCACTTCATCGAAGGGATTGCGCGAAGACTGTGCAAGATGATGGATAGACTTGAGTAGCCTCGCCGGCACAATCTAGGGAGTCGGATGAATACGACCGCTTTGAGTCATTCACAGAACTCTCCATGCAGGATTCGACATGGAGACGATATACGATGATCGTCTAGGCATAAATCTAGCCGAAGAAGGGTTGCTTGAGTGACTTCGGATTGACAGACCGACCGAGCAGGTGGTCAATCACCTCTTTAGCCAATTAATTTGCATCGGCAAATGGAATATAGGGAGTATTACCCTCGTATGGATCAGGCCTACTATCAGTCAGGCCAATCTACTATCAAGCATCATCGACTACGGTCTCCTGATGACCCAAATTATCCTTTCCTGCAAAAGAGATGTCAAGAGGTGGTTACTAGATGTCGGGCATTTATACCTGAACTTCGAGTAGTACGCTGGCCGACACGTTTCCATCTAGTCAATATGGAGAGGTTTAATGGGTCTCAGAATCCCATCGAGTTCCGTTAGATCTATACGACTGCGGTACAAGCAGCAGGAGGCGATGAATACGTCATGGCAAATTACCTTCCGACAGTCCTTAAAGGGTCCACTCGGTCTTGGTTGCTCAACCAACCATTCAAGTCGATCTATTCTTGGCGGCATCTCTGCGACTTGCTACTAGCCAACTTCCAAGAGACGTACAACCGCCTTGGGAAAGAGGATGACTTGCATCGAATGCGATAAAACAACAGCGAGACTCTGCATCAGTTTGTCAGGCGTTTTAGTCAGGTTCGTAACTCGATTCCAGAAGTCTCTGACGCTTCTGTTATTATGGCATTCAAGCAGGGAGTCCGCAATAAGAGAATCACCAAGGACATCACTTTACACCCTCCGACCACCATTGCCGAGATCTTTGAGATGACTGATTGATACACGACTGCTTCTGAGGTAGTCAAATGGACAAAAGCACTTGATCAAACCGATTGAGGCAATAAAATGGAAGGCGAAGTTGGAAAGAGGAAGGAGAAATCCAAGAGGTCCAAGAACAAGGCAAAAAGTCACAAGTCCTGGGCTGATTCCTCAAATGAAGTCTTGGTCGTTGGTGATGAGAAGCCTCGTAATCCTAACAAAGGCAAAGGCAAAACATTTGTCCAGAGTGCCAGTAAGCCAAAGTGGTGCCCCCTTCATCAAAAGGAAGGCCACGACCTCCGCAATTGCCGATTTTTCCAAAGAAAATTTAAGGATTACTATTTTGGCAAGGGACCGCTTCTCACAATTGAGGAACCAGGACAGTCGAGCGGTCGGAAGCACTCGAACACGAACGAAGATATGCCCTTCCAAAGCCCAAAACATACAATCGAGCACATTTATAGGGGCTCGTCTGTGTACGAGTTAAAGCGGCAGTATAAGGCTGTTGAACGTGAGGTAAACTCTGTCAATCCCTCCCTTTCAATAGTTTTCCTAAATGGTCGGAAGTTATCGTCTCTTTCGAGAAGGGTGACTGTCCGATCCCTTTAGCTCAACCCGATTAGTTTTTGATTATGGTCAAACCCACCATCAATAATTGCTCAGTAAATCACATATTGATTTATGGTAGTAGCTCTTTAAATATATTATTCGTTAGCGCACTAGATGAGATACATGTTTCTTGAAGCAGAATCAAGCTGGTACAGTATTCCTTTCATGGAATTGTGTTAGGATCTTCGTTTAAACCCATTGGCCAAGTCTTTTTACCTATAACGTTCAGCACACCGAACAACTTCAAGATGGAGAAAATTTCCTTTGATGTGGTCAATTTCGACACGGCTTATAATGCTATACTTGGTCGGCCAACTCTGGTACATTTTCTGATGGTAGTTCATTATGCGTATCAATATCTCAAGTTGCCAGGTCCCAAAGGAGTAATCACAGTGCGCGGTGACAAAAAAAATGGCGCTAACATGCGACTGCAAACCCTTCGAGATGGTCGGCCAGCCACCTACTCGAGAAGCCAATATGACGCAGTCTTTGAGCAAGTACTCAAAGTCAAAAGCCACATCGAAGCTGAATGAGGGAGTTAAGAAGGTTTCCCTGGATCTAGCAGAGCCTTCTAAGACTCTTCGTATCGGAGTCACTTCTAACCCTGCATAAGAATACACCCTCATCACCTTCCTCCAGGCAAACGTAGATATGTTCACGTGGCAGCCATCCGACATGCCTGGAGTCCCCAGGGAGGTGGTCGAGCACAGGCTATCTCTATGGCCTGATAAGAAGCCTGTAAGACAAAAAAATATAGAGATTTGCACCAGATTAGCGAGAAGCTATCAAATCTAAATTGGACAAGCTATTGAAAGCAGGCTTTATAAGAGAAGTTGATCACTCCGAGTGGTAGGCTAATCCTATAATGGTTAAAAAAATCTAATGGTAAGTGGCGTATATGTATAGACTATACTGATTTGAATAAAGCTTACCCAAAGGATAACTTTCCTCCTCGTATCAATCAATTAGTTGATTCTACTGCTAGCTCTGAAATGTTAAGTTTTCTTGAAGCATACTCTGGTTATCACTAGATTAGTATGTTTCCAGAAGGTGAAGAGAAGATTGTATTTATCATACCATTTGGAATATTTTATTATGTGTCAAAATGCCATTCGGTCTGAAAAATGTTAGTCCGACTTTTCAGCGTTTGATGCAATTGACTTTTATAGATCAGATGGGTTGCAATTTAGAGGCCTATGTTGATGGTATAGTCGTCAAAAGCTTCAAACGACTTAATTATATTACAGACCTACAGGAGATTTTCGATATAGTCGTCAAAAGCGTCAAACTACTTAATCATATTACAAACCTACAGGAGACTTTCGATAACCTCAGGAAGCATTGCTTGAAACTTAATCACGAGAAATGTGTGTTCGGAGTCTCTTCTGGAAAGTTGCTCGGATTCCTCGTTTCGGCGAGAGGTATTGAAGCAAATCTAGAGAAGATTAAGGCCATCGAGCAATGCGCCCTCCGACAACGAAGAAAGAAGTCCAAAAACTCACTAGCTGTATGGTGGCTCTAAGTCGTTTCATCGCACGCCTAGGTGAGAAGGGACTTCCTTTCTTTAAGCTTCTCAGGAAACATAAGAGTTTCGAGTGGTTGAAGGAGGCCAATGATGTTTTTGAGGATATCAAGAGATATCTCACGAGTGCTCCTGTATTGGTTTCTCTGAAGCCAGGCAAAACGCTACTCGTATATCTTTCCACCACGTCACAAGCAGTAAGTGCTGTACTCGTTGCAGAACGTGACAATGTTCAGCGACCTGTATATTATGTAAGCGCAGTCTTACATGGGCCTAAGGAGTGCTACCCGCAGGTCCAAAAATTATTATATGCCCTCCTTATGTCTTCGAAGGAACTAAGGCATTATTTTCATATGTACAAAATTTTTATGTCGTCTGAGTTTCCCTTAAAAGTGGTCCTCCAAGGTAGGGAAACAGCGGGACACATGGCAAAATGGTTGGTTGAACTTGGAGAGTTTGACCTCCGTTTCATATCTCGAACGACTATTAAATCCCAGATCTTGATAGATTTTGTCACCGAATGGACAAATCTTAAATCTGTTCAGGATCCCCAACAGTGCGACTGCCACGACACGTAGACGATGTGCTTTGATGGGTCACTTATGTTAAGTGGCTCAGGGATTGGAGTGGTCCTAGAATCTCCTGCGGGAGAGACCTGAAAGTATGCCATTCAATTACTCTTTTTAGCTACGAATAACATGGGTGAGTATGAAGGTTTGTTGGCTGGCATACGAGCCGCTAAACCGCTCGGGATTTGTCGACTACTCGTGAGAGGAGACTCTCAACTAGTCATGAATCAGGTCGAAAAAGAGTATCAATGCTCGAGTTCGACCATGTCTCAATATCTGATAGAAGTTTGCAAGCTAGAAAACCACTTTTTTGTTTTGAGTTATAGTATATCTCTCAGAAGGATAACTTTCTTGCAGACAAGTTAGCTTGACTAGCTTCTTCTTGGTCGCCAGTTCCATCAGGAGTCTTCGTAGAGCAACTCTGGAAGTCGTCTTTAGTCGAAGGACTAGAGACAACTCCTGATGAGGTATCGCCTATTGAGAACGAAGATACCTACATGTCCACCATCTACGAGTTTTTTCAAAAGGGTTCCGTACCCGAAAATGATTTGAAAGTAGATCGTTTGTCCCGAAAAGCCAAGATATATATCTTGGTCGAAGGGGTACTCTACAAACGGAGTACTCAAGGCATCCTCATGCAATGTATATCGCAGAGAGAAAGGTTGCAACTCCTCAATGATATACACGGGGGCATTTGTGGAGCACATGCATCCTACAAAACGCTGGTCGGTAAGGCCTTTCGACAAGATTTCTATTGGCCAACAGCCCTTAATGATGCTAAAGAGTTGGTTAAGAAATGTCTGCAATACCAATTTCATAGCCGGCAAATACACCAACTAGCTCAAGCACTACAAACGATTCCTCTTTCATGGCCATTTGCAACCTGAGGGTTAGACATCCTCGGACCATTTCCACGAGCACCGGGAGCTTCAAGTTCCTTTTTCTGGTGATTGATACGTTCACAAAATGGATAGAGGTCGAACCAGTGATTCAAATAACAACGGAAGGCGCAAAGAAATTCATGTTGAGAAGTGTAATTACTTGGTTTGGAGTGCCAAGTCGAATAATTACAGATAATGATAAGCAATTCTCTAGCTCTAAATTCCAAGAGTTTTTCGATCAGCTCGACACCAAGCTTTGCTATGCCTAAGTGGCACACCCTCAAAGTAATGGTGCGGTAGAGCATGCGAACAGGCAGATAATGCAAGGGATAAAAACTAGAGTCTTCGATCAGTTGGTAAAACGCTTGGGGACTTGGGTACAAGAACTCCCTTTAGTATTATGGGCTATTCGCATGACTTCTAGTTAAGCAACCAGAGAAACTTCTTTCTTCTTAGTCTTTGGAGTGGAAGCTATGCTTTCTTCAGAACTAAAAATAAGGTCAGCAAGGATTGAAAATTTTAACAACTCGAACCAAGAGCAACTTCAAGCAAATGACATCAACCTCCTTGAAGAAAGAAGGAATCAAGCCTTAATCCGATCGGTAGTTTATCAGCAGGCCATGCGTAAGTACTACAATCGCAAGGTCCAACCTCGCAGTCTTGCTGTAGGTAACTTGGTATTGAGAAAAATCCAATCCCAGTCTAATCAGAACAAACTTTCCCCCAAGTGGGAAGGTCCTTATATGGTAGTCAAAGTCACGCGATCAGGCTCTGTACAACTTACCATGGAAGACGGTCAGATTCTTTCAAATTCTTGGAATATTGACCAATTACATAAAATTTATGTCTAAGTTTTTTATTTCTTTGGCAATAAAGTTTTTAGTATTCCCAATCTTTTTATACTTGTCTAGTAAGAGCTCTTTTAATGTCTGCTCAACTGTTCCTAATAAACTCCAATTTGTTTTACCTAGTTGGAGAAGGGCACAACACTAGTCGAAGTCTCTCCTTTCTGCACATGGTCCTGTCCACTAGAAGGAGCTTCCTAGTGATACCTGCACCTACACTCTTGCTGCTAGAACAAAACGATTGAATCATCTATGAACACGTTGGTCAGACATGAACAAAGTAACTCGCATGATCATCTCATTATCATTCATGTCTTCAATTCGATTAACCTGGTCGAAGTATGAAAACGACTACCAAGTCGGAGACTTTCCTTTCTGCATGTGGTTCTGCCCACTAGTAGGAACTCCCTAGTGTTGACTCTTTCCAAACTTTTGCTACCAGAGTATGACAATCGATTTCGACAATGGTAGTTGGACGATTTATTTTTCTCATTACTATTTGCTTAGTTTATCTATACAAACTAAGTCAATAGTTAGGGGCTAAGATAAGGTTATTCATATAACTTCATTTCTAAGCTCTAAATTTTTCTTGCAAGTTTTGTTTTATAAGTATAAAAGAAAGATGCATTGCAGGGAAAAGCTTCTCATTCATCGAAGAAAAATGAAGAGACTCTTTATTCATCAAAGGTAAGTCTTTACAAAGTTTGTTACAATTACATGACTAGGGCAAGTCAGGTTGCATTTCTTCCGACACCTTTCACCCATAAGGTTCAGCTTCTTCAATCCATTGGGCTGCTTGTGTGTCGGAGCAATCGAAGTCATGCTCGATTGCTTAGAGTGATTGACTCGGGTTGCTCGGCTTGAGTTTTGCCAAAGTATAGCTCACTGCACTTTTGACAGCATCTCGAATTGACTCGATTTGCTCTCCCTTTAGATTAGACAAATGTTTCTCTAAAGTCTTGACTTGCAACCTGATTACACTCGCGCAAGCAGTTATGATATCTTCGAAATGGTTTACTTTATGAAGAGATCAACGTTGTCATAAAGGACTTTCTTCGCCGACTTCATCTCCTCTTCACTGCGAGTCGAGTCTTCATAGAGACGTTTCATTTCAGCTATTGATCCTGCAAATAGGGAATCAACGGTCAGGTTGAATGACATATCATGACACTACATAGTCGTAAGTTCACTTATGACTATTAAGTCGTAAGTAATGCTACAATAACCTAGTCGTAAGTTTAGTTACAACTACATAGTAGTAAGATCTACTACGACTATCTAGTCGTAAGTTTTACTAGGATAAGTATTTCTACGACTACTTAATCATAGGATATACTATGACCATGTAGTCTAGGTGAAGCAACTCTTACCTAAAAGTCATGTGTCAAGACTTTCAAGGTCTTCCTTCAGCTTCACCTCCTTGTCCTTACTTATTCTAGTTATAGCTCTAATCACCTTGGTCTTTTCTTCGACTTCAATGCGGAGACAGTTCATTTTGGTTTCTTTTTCTGTCAAAGAAAGGAAATCAGGGAAAGTAAGGAGAAAGTCTTTGCATCAGTTAAAAGAGTAAAGCAGTCGTAAGTTCATAACCTATTTTTTATTTTCTCTTCTAAAGCTTTGCCCTTAGAATTGGCCTGTGTTAGGACTATCCTAAGATCGGCGACTTCCTTCTTAAGTCTTTGCATCTCGAGTTTTTCATTCTCGAGTGCAGCCACCAGGAACTTTGCGTCACTCCTAAGCCAAAAAAGGTCAGCAACTAATATAAGAAGGTAGGTCGAGTATTCAAAACAAACTTTGATTGCAAGAAAAACTTACCACGCTTCCACATCTTTGGAGAGCTTGGCGTTCTCTTCTCGTAGGAGAGTAAACTGCCTATGGTCCTCCGCCACAGTTGCCATGTTCTCCAACGCTCTCTGCATTTTGAGAAGCCAATAAGACACCAGTAAAGGTTCTTAGATGAATGTCTAAGTACTCAATACTTACATTCATCTCCCTATGAGCGAAAGTTCCGAGAACGTGCAAGGAGTCATGTAGCTGGTTGAGCTCATCAACCCTCCTCCACCACACATCCTCGAGACGATTGTCACTGAAAATTTGCCCTTTGTGGGGTAGGTCTTTTGGGTGTGGGGCCTGAGGTCGATTGAACGAGTTCCTCGCTACAAAAGGAGGGTTAAATATAGAAGAGAAAAAGTTGGGAAGTTCGCCCTCTTTCCATATGTTACCTTCTTGAATCTGAGGAGAAATGTCTTCGGTGACCTCCTCAGTGCGCTGTTTAGGAAGTTCTTCCCCCTCCTCAGTTTCCATGACCTCCTTTGTGGTTGTGGGCACTGTAGTTTCCACGACCTCCTTTGCGATCGTAGGCGTTGCATTTTCCATGACCTCTATAATCGTGGGTGTCGCAGTTTTCACGACTACCTCTATAGACGTGGGCGCCTCGGCACAGGTCTCAGTCTCCATTGGTTGGCTGGTCAGTTCTTCGACCACCGTTGTTATTTCTTTACTGACTGCGGGTAAGGTCATAAGAGACTCTCCCATAGTGTCATCCCTCTTCGATGGAGACGCCAAGCTGCACGACCATGAAGGTAAGAGAGTCTTCTAATTACAATGTAAAAGAAAAAAAGCTATGTGCATGCTTATACTTACATTGTTTTTATTCCTTTAATTTTGAATATTGAAGAAACTCTTCTGGAGATTAGTTTCTTCAGCTTCTGCTCCTCGACCTCTTCTGGTCGTAAGGAGATGCTCTCGACCATGTCTGGCCGAGAACCTTGAGCAAGGCTTTCAACGCCTTGCTCCTCTTGACTCTTCTGGTAGTCGAGAGTAGTCTCGATTACCTCAAGAGCGGGCCCCTCTTTGATCATAGGAGCTGTCGTTGCAGCAATTTCTTTCATAGAAGATATGAAATCTCTCCAGTATTCTTTGTTGAGTTTCTTAATAAAACCTTGAGAAGCACACACCCAGTACTATAATAGAAGGGTACCTTAAGCTTAGGGGTCCATTGCTCAAGTATAGCTACTCGAATTTTAGACATGGTACTAAGGTCTGCGACGAACTACTTGATTGGGTCAACTTTAGCAGTGGGAGCAGAGGAGGTAGCAGCACTCGAGCTTACCTTTTCCTTGTCGGCAGCCCTAGTTAGTCGACTCCTTTTTGCAGCAGGAGCCTGTTTCTCCTCTACTGCTTTTTTGATGACCATCAATTCGACCCCTTGATCATCTTGACGGTCATTCACGCCCACACTCTGAAAAAAGAATAAGAGAAAAATGACATTTAGTCGTAAGTCCTTCTGCGACTACCTAGTCGTAAGTTCTTCTATGACTGTTAATCGTAAGTTTTCTATGACTACCTAGTCTTAAATTCTTCTACAACTATTTGCCACTGAGGGGTGACATCAAGATTTTGATTACCTTTAGTCGTTCTTCTCTCTCTTTGGTGGACACATCCACCAAGATACGAGGAGCCTCCAGATTCATAGATGGAGCCTTCTCGCAAATATTTTTGACTCAGAGGACAATCTCCCCTATGTCAAGGTCTGTTTCATGCGAACCATAATATCAATGAACAACATTCAGAATTTAATTTGCGAGTACTGCTAAACATACCAGTTTCATAATCCCTGGTAGCGTCGGAAGCACCAGAGTACATCCACATGAGATGTGCTCACCCTTCAAAGGGTTGATGCGGCAGATGATGTAGTCCTTTACTACATGCCAACCCGTGAGCCCATTGTCGCTCAACTCCTTGATCGCTGAGATGTAGGGAGCTATGCTGGTAATGTCCTTTGAGACTGAGTTCTAAGAGATGTTCTTCTCGGCTGCCTTCCCCACGAAGGAAAGGCTATCTTTATTTGTGGTCTCCCAGTAGAACCATTTTTTCTTCCATAAAGGCCATGATGACCTCATGAACATTGGGATGTAAGCTTCTGACTTGCCGATATGAAGCTTCAATCCGCAGCTCTCGGCAACGCCGATTTGATGGCTCAACTCGTGATAGTAGCGAAAGAGCTCCAAATTCGCGAGAATTCCCAGATATGCCTCACAGAGGTAGACAAAGATGCTCAACATCATGATCGAGTTGGGAACTAAGTTCACTAACTCAATCCCGAAGTATTCGAGCACTGCAGTGAGGAAGGGATGAGCAGAGAGGCGAAGGCTGCCCTTGCAAAATGCTTGGAACACTGGGATTCGTCCGATCTCCCCCATTGGCCAATGTTGTCTTGCGGCCTCAATCCATCTCACAAACTTTCACAGCGGGATTATCTTGGTCTTTTCCAGCTCCCTTAAATTGGAGTTGTCCATCTCTGATACCACATAGTTGGAAGTTTGTCTCGCCATTCTTCCTAGCTAGGTGGTTTGAATTCGGGGGAAGGTTGAAGGAGGAAGACGACTTGCTCGACAGAAAGCGCAATTGGGAATGATGAAGAAGGGTAAAGTCGAAAGGTTGTCCAAAAGTTGCCTTTTTATTGAAAGCTCCGGCTATCTGCCTCGAAAGTTGAGCGGCTTTCTCAGGAAGTGAACGGGTAGACAGATTTATGAGGTGTAATTAAGAATCTATCTGAAGTCCATTTTCTCATCTCAAGTGAAATTACATTTCTGCCTAAGTACACTCTTAGTCAAGGATCAGAAAGGCAATGATTTCGATCCTACGACTCCGCTTGCACAGAAAAGTTATTTTCACTTGAAGTTCGGGGGCTAGATGACGAGGATATAATAATTCTCTTAGTTATTACGTTATCACATTCTTTGAATATATCCCTTAGTGATAAGGGAGAAATTTTATAGAGTAGTCATAAGTTTCACTACGATTACTCCATAGACCCTTTTACGACTATCTAGTCATAAACTCTGCAACGACTACCTAGTCGTAAGTCTTTCTACAGCAACCTAGTCGTAAGTTCTTTCACGACTACCTAGTCGTAGCTTCTACTATGACTACCCAGTCGTGAGTCCCGCTATCATGGCGGTACGTAGCTTCTACTATGAGCACTTAGTCGTAAAACTTGCTACGACTACTTGGCTAAGAGACCTATTGCGATTCTTTGAGATAATGACCAACCTACTCCTGTAGTAGGGTAGTCTGACAAGGCAGTTAAGCGTGTATTTATACTCCATAATTGCACACGATCTTACCCACGTCTCTCTGATAACAACTACCGTACAACGAACTACTTCCACATCTCTCTGACATTAACCATTGTCTAGCGGTTAATTCCTGAAGTGTTAAGACGCCTATTGGCAAATTACAACTGCCACTGATTCATCGGCAATATAAGGGACCGGTTTTGAGAAGAGAGGGGAGGCTAGTGCGAGTGATAGGTCCCGGTAGGAAGTAATCCATTCTGTAATCAGTGTAATTCCTTGCACTGTCATGCTTGTAACCCCATTCATAGCAATAATAGCATATGACGTAGGGCTATTATTCTCTCAGGAGAAGGCCCGAACCTGGATAAAATCCTTGTGTCGCTACTCTGCATGATCACACCATAGCCTTGAGTGTTTTCCCCAAATTCAAGAAATCATACATAAAATCGATATTAGAACATCGACAGAACTCAGTGACCTCTTTAGTTGCATAACCTTCAACGATGCTACCCTCCAGCCGAGATCAATTCCATACATAGGACTTAAGAATTCCTATGAACCTCTTGAACGAATACATGCTACATAGAAATATGGGCCCGCACATCTTTATCTTCCACATAATGTAAACAATAAGATGGATCATAATAACAAAAATCAATGGAGGAAAATACATCTCAAGATGACATATAGTTGTCACCACCTCATCGTATAGAGTATCTAGTCCTTCGGGATAGATGACCTTCTAAGCAATTATGTTAAAGAAATAACACATTCTTATGCTTGTCTCTCGAATTTTGGTCAGTAAAATATTTCTAATTGAAATAGGAACTATCTGTGTCATCAGCACATGACAATCATGAGCCTTCATACCAATTAACTTTAAATCTTTCATCAAAGCAAGTTTTGTCATGTTGGTAGAGTAACCAGATGGAACTTTTACACCATGTAAGCACTGGCATGTTTAGTTCTCTCGGTCTTGAACAGAGTATAACAAGTAAGGGAAAGGTGCGTTCGTCCTTTATCGGTCTTTATCGATGCTAACTTAGGTCTGATGTCCACATCAATCAAGTTAAGCCGTGCATTGACATCATCCTTTGTTTTGTATGAATATTTAGTAAGAGACTAATTAAGTTGTCACATACATTCTTCTCTACGTGCATGATATTGATGTAGTGGTGAAATTTAGGTGCTCCCAATAAGATAAGTCCTAAAATATTGATCTCTTCTTCTATATGTTCTTCTCACGAGTCCTCGATTTACGTCCCTTTTTAAGCACAACATCTAAATCATTAACCATATCATAGACCTGTTTTCCACTTAAATGTCTTAGAGCTGAACTGTCATTCTTTTCTCTATCGAATTGTTTCTTCATCCTGTGGTATGGGTCAGCCATCCAAAGGAACCTATAATGATGCATGTACACGGTTTTATATGAGTGATTCAGCCACACACTCTCGATATCATCTAAGTAGTGAGTACAGGCTTTGGCCCATTTTGTACTCTGGCCCGATAAGTTAGTAAGGACAGGATAATCATTTATGATATAGAATAATAAGGAGCGTAAAGTATAGTTTTCTTGTTTGTACGCATCCTATACCTGCACCCCTTCAATCCACAGTATTTTTAGATCTTCCACCAATGGTGTTAGGTACACATCAATATCATTCTCAGGTTACTTAGGCCCTTGAATAAGTATCGACAGGAAAATATACTTCCGCTTCATAAACAACTAAGGAGGAAAGTTGTGGATACAAGGAGTCACATGCCAAGTGTTTTGTCGACTGCTCATGTTACCGAAAGGATTCATTCCATCTATACTCAATCCAAACCTTATATTTTTCGGTTCTACATCGAAGTATGTAAACTTCCTATCGATATTTCTTCACTAGGTGGAATCAGAAAAGTGTCTTAGCATTCCATTCTTCTTATGCTTCTTCAACTGCCAATGCAGCAGTTTTTCCTCCTTTGGGTTCACAAAAAACTGCTTCAAATGGAAAATTACAGGAAGTTACGATGCCACCTTAACAGGAGGTCCTTCTTTTACCTCTATTCCCTCATCGTCATCTGATTTATTCTTACACTTGTATTGGGATGCGTTGGACACTGGACATATATGCATATTTGTATACTCTTTACGGTAGAGGATACAATCGTTCGGACATATATGTATTCTTTATACTTCTATTCTCAATGGAAGAAGAACCTTCTTGTCTTTGTAGGTGGTTTTGGGCATCCCGTTTCCCTCCAAAAGTATATCAGCTAAGAGACCTAACAGAGCTATGAAACTCTTGTTAGACTAACCGTTGCTTACCTTTAATTTTAGCAGTTCAAGTATGGCTGACAACATCATGTACTTTGACTTGTAGCATATGAACATAAGTTTTTCTGAGTCCTCCATCAGGCCCCAGAATTTAACATACTTTCTTTCATCACAGTTTCCTTCTGCATCGCGAAGCATTTGATCCAGATTATCATCATACAGCCTATCCGAATCGGAACCACAGTAGACATAATCCGGAAGCATATTGTTGACTTCATTGGCAATGTCATTATTAATATCTTCCTATGTAATCTGCTCTTTATCATGACTGGTCTAATGTGTATATCCCTTTTTGAAATCCCTTCGAATCAAGTGTGTTTCGATCTGCTCTTGGTTCTTAAACATCTTCAAATTCTGCAGTCAATGCATAGACAATATATATATTCAACCTCCTTATTTAACATATCCATCTCGGTAGCTCTTGTAAAAGCAGACACGCTATTAATATACTCTTCACTCATACGGTTCTTAATGTACATCCAGCTTTGGTCCTATATTACACATATAACAATTTAGTATTAAATATTAAATTAATTAATTAGTATACTAGCTATGTATGATCTAAAGTAGCTATATGTAGCAAGAATAATTAATTAAATTGAATTAAGTAGAACTATACTATGAATTGGCTAAACCCTAAACCATGTTGATGTAAATAATCTTCTCGATCTCTACATCAAGCTAGATTTAAACCATCTTTAGTGCTCCCTTTACCAAAAGCTTGATCTAAAATATAATACAATTAGAAATAAATTACTAACCATATAATCTACAATCACTCTTTCCAAATCCGCGGTCTCCTTTTATCAAATGGCCTCAAAGCCTCACCTTCTCAAAGTAGCAGCCTATAAGAACAGATCTGCAATTTAAGACAGATCTATAGGGGTCGACGGGTTTGTAATTAATAAGTGGAACTATTACAAACGATTTTTAATATAAACTGTCTTTAATAACTTTTTTTTTCAGTATCAGCTTCTAGTTTTAGCTTTTTTTCACTATTCAGTAATTCATCTTTTTCTGATTTTTTTAGATTTTTTGGGCTTTTTTGTATTTTCTTTTTTTCCCGTATTCCTTTGCATTGTCCGTGATGGGCTAATATGTCTTTTCTATTTTTACATTTTTAAAATTTAATTGTGCCTAATAAGCTAACTCAGCTACAGTAAAAAAAACCAGCTACAGTAAAATTTCAACCAGAAATCAGAAACTATCGTTAAAATGAACGCACCCTTAATTAAGACAGATCTATGGGGATCGGTGTTGATTTGGATAGTCGTCGGTGCTGGTTTCGAGGATAACGCTAAGTACGTCCAAAACATGAAATACTGAAAATAATACTTAACAGGGATTGACAGAATGGTTTTGTACTTAACGGAGCAAACTTCTGGTGGTAGTATTAAAGTTATCATGGAGAGGTATTTTGCGAAAGTAAGAAACATTGGGTGGCATAGAGTCATTTTTCCTAATAATAATGCTATCATAATATTATGACTGTACTTTGGATGGCATATTTACTATTATCATTTTCATGTCGCCAATCTCGATGTATATCTAGAAGTTAAGTTGTACATACTATCCATATTTTTGCGAGAATAAATAATGAAATTATTAATGATCTTTTTATATTACACATATATCAATATATCATGCATCAAAATGTACTCGGCCGGTTATCTTAAAAATAGCTATCAATCACGGGCAAAAGATTTTCCATAAAACCACAAGGAGTGTTTGGAAGCTCTGTCCGTGGGTATAACATACCTGATGAGTATATGGATCGCAACCACTAAATGAAAAATACATGAAGCCAAACTTTTCACATTAGTGCAGATTAAGTTGAAAGATGGAAATGCTTGCCTCCATGCATTCGACAACAGCATACATATCTTATGTTTCTTCGCCATCTTACTTAATTTCTTCCTTGAATTTTAAAGGATGTTTTACTATCTGCTAATAGCTAGTAGCTTACTGCAGCAACAGCAGTGGTCGTACTGTCGAAGAGAGAAGCATCACCATCAGTTACAATATGCAATTCACAAGGGCGAATTTGGCGCAACTATGGAGTGTATGGGAGATTCAATTGATGGTTCTCCTTAGCTTTGTCCTACAACTCTTTCTCTTCTTCACTGGAGGTCTCCGGCGTCGCAGAACCAATATATTGCTTAGGGTTTTTATCTGGTTGGCTTACGGGGGGGCAGACTTGGTTGCTATTTATGCCCTTGGCCTCCTCTCTCATTATGAGGACAAATGCGATTTTGAAAGGGACTCATTTAGGGGGATGGACCCTTTGGCCTTCATCTGGGTGCCGTTTCTTCTTGTTCATCTTGGTGGACAAGACACTATCACTGCCTTTTCCATGGAGGACAGCAATTTATGGCTAAGACACCTATTGAACCTTGTAGTCCAGGTCACTCTAGCCTTGTACGTCTTCTGGAGTTCAATGGGCCAAATCAATTTGCAGCTAGTGGCTCCTGCAATCTTCATATTTGTTGCTGGAATAATCAAGTATGGGGAGAGGACATGGGCGCTCAAGTGCGGGAGCCAGGAAGGACTCCGAAGCTCAAGTGGGTACGAGGGCAAACAATTGGCAGGACAAAACTATGTGGATGGCAGCTATTCTAGCAAGGCATCCTACGCTCTTCAAACGGTGCTATGTGCTCGAGGATTGTTTGCAGGACGCACCCTCCAACAACTGGAAGGACAAGTGCGAGAGAAATTGTTTATAGAAGGTTTGCAAGGACAAGAAAAACAAGTGAAGAACAGTATCATACAATTGGAGCTTGGGATGATGTATGATATCCTCTACACTAAGGCCATGGTGCTTCAAACGTGGACAGGCTGCATAATACGGTGTGTTGCTCACATCTCCATGATTGTTTCTTTTGTGCTCTTCATTGTGACCAGAAAGCACGGTCATCGTAGAGTTAATGTTGCCATTACCTATACACTGTTCATTGGGGCCCTCATCATGGAAGCCTGTGGTATTGCTATGGCGATGCTATCACCATGGACGATGCATGGGCGCACTTGGAAAAGCGCAAGCTGCTTTGTTGGCCTCCCCAGAATGACATGTCATCTATTTTCAAGGCCATTCGAGGTGAGGAGAGGTCATGGCTGTCAAATTCCGTGGGCCAATATAACCTTGCAGACTCTGCTATCCGTGATAGGTCCACACCTACTGTGATCTCAAAGATGATCAATGCATTTGGTTTGGAGAAGCCCTGGAGAAACCTACGGCACGTCAAGCACGTTGAGGCCGAGAAGATGATCGAGTATTTTGTGGACGAGACGATGAGTTTCTACGGACGAGACGATGAGTTTGGACCAACTGTTGTCACAATGTTCGTACAAGAAGATGAACGGCCGTTAACTCTCAGCAAGCAACTGTTGACAGAGATAGCGAGCCTACCTTTTGAGCAGGTCATTATCCAGCTACATTTATGATATCAGACCAGTCCTTCGTCTTATCGAGCTTTTTTTAAAATCAACATAGTTTGATTTAATATTATTTTATGAATAGTTTGTAATTATTTTTAGAATCGAGCTAACAAGCTGAGCCTATTAGGAATAATCCCACATTGGTTGTGGGAGAGGAGAAAGCACAACTTATAAGTGTGAGGGAGCCTCCACCTATTGGACTAGTCTTTTGGGGGGAGAAAGCCTAATACCACTTATAAGGTTGTTGCTCTGTCTCCGTGGGCTTAGTTGTGTTCAGCCCATTTAGGCCTGTAGCCCGGGGAGTAAAATCCGGTTCAAACAATTGGTATCAGAGCCCAGGCGTCTAACATCTCCTTGCATCTCAGGGTTGCAGAAGTATCCAACCAATGTGTGAGGGGGAGATTGTTAGGAATAATCCCACATTGGTTGTGGGAGAGGAGAAAGCACAACTTATAAGTGTGAGGGAGCTCCCACCCATTGGACTAGTCTTTTGGGGGGAGAAGGTCCAATATCACTTATAAGGTTGTTACTCTGTCTCCGTGAGGCTTAGTTGTGTTCAGCCTATTTAGGCCTGTGACCTGGAGAGTAAAACCCGGTTCCAACAGAGCCGAGCCTTTCAAAAATTTAATTTCATCTGAAATCGACTCTTTCAATGTTTAACTAATTAACGGGTGTAATTAAAGTAATTTTAAATTGAGCCAATGAGCCTCACTAATAAGCTTTTTTTTCAACCCTATACACAGGCATGTACGTACATCGATATCGATACTTGGGCAGTCCAATTTCTTCTGGTCCTGAAGATGGTGAGAGAAACAAGGCACCTGTGGAAGAATGTGAGCTGCTGTCAAACTACATGATGTACCTCCTGGCGGTGCACCCTTCCATGTTGCCCGTCAGCAGCACCACTGCACATGATGCTGTAACCGAATTCTCCAACAGCATGAAGAGCTACAACACGGGGAGCAAGCTAGAAATCATGGAGCGCGCTTTGGATGAACGGTACGAAGTGCCGTATCTCGAGCGACGCACCGGGCCGGATCTCGAGCGATGGTTGGTGGAGTTGAAAGAGGTATGGACGAGGCTGCTCGGGTACGCGGCCGGCAAGTGCCGCGGGGAGCTGCACGCGCGGCAGCTGGGCGACGGTGGGGAGCTTATCACCTTCTTCTGGTTGCTCATGCTGCATCATAATCTTGGGGATGCAGCTGAAAGGGAGCTCAAGTTGTCAGAAATACTGCTCTTCAAATGAGTGCTAGGGCCCGAGAGTAGGTTGAGGCACCTCCGCCTCTCTATGCCTTTCCCCAGCGAGATTGAACAAATTGCTTGAAGGACTCCCGATCGAGGGGGATGCATCACATAGTTTCTGCCGCTTGGCAGATTTAAAACAGTGTGCAATCGGTTGAACCTACGTTTGTCTAGCTACCATCATTATATCTGCATGCTTGTAATAAATTAGAAATCTATATACTTCAGGTTTGCGTTGGCTTTATTGCTTGTTTATGCGTGTATGCATGTACGAACAAAGTGTGTTTTGTCTTGTTTAAGCGTTTGATGTAATCTAAATACATTCCCCTATTTAATCTTAGTGTTTGATGTAATCTATATACATTCCTCTATTTAATCTAAGTGCTTGATGTAATCTATACATTACCCTACCAATATTATTACACTTTAGGATACAGTAGGCATTACTTTGTTATGTCTGCTGGAAAAAATAAACTGATGCATGTTTCCTGGTTCACGCGTCAATCTGTTTTGATCTTTTTAAGCTTGATTTGTGGACAAAAATGTCTTCCATCAAACAAATATTTTCTTGCAGTAGAGGAACACACACCACCATGCACACACACGAGTATGCCCCTAAGTACATGCTTAGAATTACAGAGACCGAAGATAAATTTACAACTTCATAAAATTCATTGAAACACATTGACATGTATAAAAGGTTAACAAACAAACCAATGTTAACTTTCCAGCCAGTTTGGTCATACTTACATTGACAGTTTCCCATGTGAAGCTGTGACATTGTTGAACGTGTTCCATTCAATTTACCCGGCAGCTATTTTAACCTAACCCAGAGACGGCAGACTACAGACGCTAATTCACATTGTTATGAATATTATGTATGTATTCAAAAGCTCCAATATATAGGATATAAAGGAGACACAAAACTAAACACTAGTACAATACGCAATACCATAATACCCTTAACACCCCCACCTTTAAATGCAAGTCATATGCAATAGCATTGCATTTGAAAAGAGTTGATACTAAAATAGAAAAAAAATCCAAAGTTCGAGTTTTGATAATATCGCCGTAGTGTGCAACTCTTAGAGAATATGTCAAGTCGAAGAGAAATAGATAGAAGTATTGTGGCGTAGATTAAAAACTCAAGACGGCAGCGGCGCGGTGCACAAGAAGCACGGCGGCTTAGAGGGAAGTGGCGGTATCATAACGACTTCTACGAGTTGCACGTGGCTTACAGAGAAAAGTGGCGGCTACTGCCACGCAAAAAGGAAATTCCTACGCTTCTATGACTAACAATAAATTTATAGATCTGTATGGTTCTGACGAACTAAAAGACGGATGCTACAGAATTGAATAGACATAACGAAAGACTCAGAAGAAAAAGAAAAAGAATCAAAATCCTAACAACAAAATTGACAGTTGCTAACACCAACACAAAAATCTCCTTTCAACGTGTTCTCGGCTCCACCACCAACCCACCCAATAAAATATCTCAATTTAATCGTCCCTCTCGAATAAGAAGGCAACACCACAAAGATCTCCCGTGAGACCCCACAGCAGAACACAGATCTTCATGTGGGTCATGTCTTCATCAAACCTCTCCCCCTTCTCTCCCTAGTCCACCCCACAGAAAGCGACCGCGTTGACAAGGTCTGCGACGGGAGCCCGGCCGACAGTGGTAATGATGGGATCGAGCTCAGAGCAGCGTGGATCGTTCGATGGAGACCTAGAAGACGGTCGGATTCAGCGGCTGGCGGAGCCGGCGTGAGGCGAAGCAAGGCAGCGGCCAACGGCGGTTGCTCGAAGAGCGTGAGGTTGAGACGACTAGTGGCAACTTGCGGGAGCCTCCAGGTGGCGGATACCAACGAAGAGGCCGGCGATGGAGCGCCGATGTGACTCGGGGAGAGACGATGTGGCTCAAAGATTGGTGGCGGTAGCGATGAGGATCCGGGCTAAGGCTGTGAGATCAGTGACCCGAGGGCGGCGGTGGCCAGAGACAAGGCGGCGGCGACCACCGAAAAAGCGGCAAGACGCTGTGGCAGCGACCGAAAATAGGCGGCCAGATCGGGCCCACGGTTGAGTGACATGGAGGTGGCCACCCCCAGGGAGATGACGGACCGGGCAACAGTGTACAACCCCGAGAGCGGAGAACGCTCCTCCCGAGTCCAGCAAATGCGGAAAATGAGTAGAGGCTAGGGTTAGTGTATGTTTTCAAGAGCCTCTATGGGCAATATATACAGCATACAAAGAGGACATAAGACTAAACACTAGTATAATAGAAAATACCATTAATACCCTTAACAACCTCACCATACCATTAGGATGGAAATTTGCATAGCATACTGTACATAGAATAATGCAAGGCTTTACCTCTATAACTGCCTTGATCACTTCACTTCTTCCCTTCACCTCTGCTGTAGAACTACATGCACCTTGGGCATTCTGCTGCTAGACATACCAAATGATTAGATCCCCTTGCTTCATGCCAGCCATACCATTTCCTGCATCAGCAAAGCCACATAGACAACATTGAAACATGCCAGATTCGGTTCCTGCATTAGGTGGTGCAAAATAAAAAACATCATTGTTCAAAAAAACCCTTAAATTACAACATATAAAGCGCCAGACACAAAATGTACAAAATATAAAAAGATGATGTACTATCCAAGAAAAAGAGGAAAAACTACAACAATATAATAGTTCAGGGGTTGCTCGGCTGATCGGCGGCTCGGGTTGTATGCTCGTATTGGGCTATCTTCTCTGTTGGGCTGCCTTCTCTGTTGGGCCGAGATTCAATTGGGCCATATGTATCGCTCGCGTATCGCACCGTATCGGAAATGTATCGGGGGTATTTTCTAATTTTTTTGGCTGAAATTCACTGATACTCCGCCGATACCATATTGCCACGTATCGGAATGTATCGCCATATCACATACATGTACGGCAGTCAAGTGGCATATCGGTGCTTCCTTGATGAAATGTAATGCCTGTTTAGGCTAATAGTTGAAAACCTGAAACCACCATGGGGTAATTCTTCTACATGGAAAGAGATCATATCTGATCTCTCATATTTGTACTTAATAATAAATAACGAAACATGCAAGCTAATTGAGCAATAAAATGAATTACAATACATAATGTAACACTTACTGTGCAGAGTAGTGCAAGTGTTTCCTTCTGTTCATTTAGTGGCCAAGTACTCACAAAACTCATTAAATCATTGCCCACCATAGCAGAAACAACCTGAGTTTGAACCAACGGAAAGATAAATCATGGTAATACAAGTAGAAATGTTGTAGTTAGAAATAATAAAGTAGAGATATTCAATAAACCAAGAATACAAGAATACCTTTAGATAGGGTGAGATATTGTTCTTAAGATAATGAATTCTTATGCTTTCCCATAGAGCAGAACCACCAGCATGGACAATAACCAGACCATCAGTAATGATTTGCAGGAAGGCACTGATTAACTGCCCCTTTGTAGTCTCCAACTACCAATGCATGTTAAATACAGAATACTTTTGTCAATGGATGGATCAGATGGCACAGCATTTCCAGGCATTTCCTACTCTATCTGTTGACCATTTGTAGATATTGATTCCTTAGCCAAACTAGTCTCTGAAGGTTGAGGATTGTTGAAAAAATCATCCCTGTTATCAACATGAAAATGAGCATCGAATTATTAGTCAGTGTGCCATGATCAAGATTAAGTGTGTCTGCCAATGTTTTGCTCAGTTCATCGGTTGAATTCACAGTCGGTTCTTGAGGTGGATTAAAGCCAAGATGAGCAAGCAATTTTGTCCGGGCAAAATCCTCATCCTCGAACATAACCCTTAAGAAGACCCATGTTTCTCTCTCCTTGTCAGATCTATTCAAACATTTTTGTAGCATAAAGTTAGTTGGCAGGCAAAAATTAGGAGATATTCCACTCATGGGAAAGAACATACAAAGATTCTTGTGATTTTTTGTCACACAGAGCACGTAGTGAGCCTTTGTCCCCATTCGGTGTAGCATCTTCAAATTCAGTTGACCGGTTTACTAGACACTGCTCAATCACCAAATTATGTACATGCACCTATAAAAGGAACAAATGCCTTAACACAGAGGAACTTCAAGAGAAGCATAAAACATGGCAAAGACCAGGTAAACTTACCTCAGAAGTAGTCACTTGGGCCGATCTGACATCTCCAACAGAGAGGGAGGGCGACGCAGGGGGCCGGTAAGGGGCGGGCGCTGGCCGGGAGGGGGCGGCATAGGTAGGGTTGGCTGGCGGCCGGTTTGCAAATTGCAATGCAGTGCAGTGCACTGGTCCAGACTGCGCGAATCGGCATTTGGCAACGAGTCGACCTACGCTTGTGGGCTTCCTTCCGCAAATGGGTCGAACGGAGTGGGCTACCCGCACTGATCTTGCCAATACCACCCTGGTCTAAAAATAACAGACTATACATTAGGTATTTTTTGACGCCTCGCATTAAAGTCTACTCTATCATGGGCCTAATTCCGTCCCTGCCGAAGACTATAATCTACAAAAAAAAAAGGATGACGTGCTCCTCATGTTTCTCAAGCTAGAGCACAGCTGAGGAACTTGGTTGACAAACAGGCAGTAGTTGGAATTGTTTTTATTTAAAATTTAAGGATATACTTCCATTCTCTAAATTGGAAATGTTGAGCTGAACATTATTGCTAGGATAAAGATACAAGACCAGGGAGCAGGTCAAAATAAAGCAAGAAGACAAAAGTCATGTAAAATCAATAAGTATCAGCACCATCTTTCATGACTGAATTCTTCATGCTGCCAGTCTCATAACCAATGCTTGCGTAACTCTCCGGAAATGTTCCAGTTATAACCAACTTCTTCTTACCAGCATCTGCTACTTGGTCATTTTCTAGAGTTTGGCATTTAAAACAAAGGACAAAAAATGCTTAGAACAAATAGCAGAAGTGGTGCTTCAAAAAAACTTGCAGAATGTAATCATCCGATACATGTAATATGTGTGAGGATTTCATTTCAGCGTTTTTTCAGCTTCAACTTCTAGCTTCAGCTTTTTTTCACTATTCAGTTATTCGTATTTTTCTGATTTTTTTAGATATTTTAGATATTTTTGTATTTTCTTTTTTTCCCATATTCCTTTGCATTATCTCTAATGAGTTAACATGTTTTTTTTTCTATTTTTACATTTTTTAAAATTTAATTATGCCCAATAAACCAACTCAACTACAGTAAAAAAATCAGTTACAATAAAATTTCAACCAGAAGCCATCGCTATTCCGAACACCTGACCTCAGGCAATAGCTTCTGAGCCTAATTAATGCCTCTAGTTGCCTAATTATCATCCTGTAAGCGACCCTAGTACCAGGAGTACTGTCACCTCTACGAAGGGCAACATTGGATTCAACCAGTACTTTCTTTGCTTCTGAACTCAGCTGCAATGACAGAACGCAAAAAGTCCGTCTTGAAACAATACTTCGTTTAAAAGTTAGATACTATAGAAAAAAAAGAAATCAAAAACTGCTTTTACAAGCCACAAAGAAAAGCAATGTAGCTTCAATTCTGCAGTGTTAGATAACTATCATTCTTGCTATCAATAACTATCATTCTTGCTAGAACTACGCAACTCAAAGCAAATGCAAACATCTCAATGTCTTGTCTGCATCCACAAATATTTTGACTAACAATAAAAATGGATCGAGACTAGCAACAGCTGCTGTCAAACCAGGAGGTGAGGATTTCCCTGATGTGTAAACTGAACGTGGAACAATACCAGCAGTAATAATTGGTGAAGCAATTAACTCAACCAAGCGACAAGATAGAAGGTGCAATCCAAGAAAAAAAATTAAAATTAAACTTATGTCTCTCGCTGTCATCACAATCTGTGCCCCATCCCTGATGTCCACTTCTCTCCTGCCATCCGCCACCTAACAATGTTGAAGAGAAATAAGAACCATATAAGGGAAATATTGCACGTTCTTTCACTGAGGAGCTTCCCGGCGACGCTCTGCTCTCTCACCAGGCGAAGTTAGTTCCATAACATCTGGAACTGCAACAACAGTTCCAATAAATATTACCCTGAAAATGCCCAAAACAGAACATTTTACAGAAACGAAGTCAATCGAGAGACTTCTCAACAATCTCATGCCGCAGAATGACATCCAGGGATCCTGACCCGCTGCCAATCTGTGAATTTGCTCTCTTGCCGGAGAGGTGCCCATTTTGATCGGTTTCGGCATGTTGCATTGACGCATGTTATTGGCTGCAGGTAAGGCACATTAGACGCGTTGCATGAGAAATGAAAACAAATGGAACATACAGTTCAGAGTTGCAGCCTCAGTATACTTGAACTGCTGCTCTACATTCTTTACAACATTTCCACAATCAAGGCACTTGAAGGTGCCTTGCAATAACTCAGGTCGGACCTCACTCGTCCGTGTCACAACCCCCATTACAGCTGCGAGCTTTACCAATCTCTGCTGTCCCAAGCTCCCTCAACCTATTACAGCAGCAGTTTCAGTCAATATTTTTGGCAAACATTAAAAAAATTAGCTTACACCTATGATCGAGCAATGCAACATGTAAATAATTTAGACTGCAGTATCAATCCACAGAAGCAGATGACACTAAAATTGAATTATGCACGCAATGTGCTCCTTCGATTCTTTAGTATTTAACATGGCAGTCTGGAGTACTGATAAACATTTTAACCAATTGCCTGTCTTTGGTAAGTTCCACACATTCGTAGTGAACCACAGGCCATTAGCACGAATCGTTCAGTTGCCCAACACATAACAGGTAACAACCAAACAAATCAACGAGTACAAACTCAAATACTAATCAAATTTGCCAAAGAAACAACAGAAGAATTATTGCTACTTTGTTGAAATTCTAACAAAAACTAAAAACTGTAACGCAGGGGTTTGCTTCGGTACTCCTCTTTTCAAAAAGTTTACGGATCCTAAAGCAAAAGGAGTTAATAATGACTAGGGGTAAATTTGTACTAGCTAATATTAGTCAGTTTCATAATTGAATACATGTCCAAATAAATCTCTCTCTCTCTCTCTCTCCCCGTTGGATTCTAATATACACCGATAAAGATGTCCTGCTTGGATGACTTGATTAGCTAACTACACATGCATGAATCGATGAAGTATTTTCGGCGGCTGCGGCGGCGTCTAATAACAACGAAGTTAGAATATGCGGCGGTGGCATCGTCTAATGCCATCGAGCGAGATTAGAACAACGGCGGCCGCAGTGGCAACTAATACCGGTCAATCCTCTTTGTTTCTTCTGTGCTCACCAACAGGAGACTGTTAGCCATCTACTTATCCATTGCCCTTGGGTCAAGCACGCTTGGGGTAAACTTTTAGGGGGTTTAGATCATATACCCTCCTCTTAGTTGGGAAATTGATGATTTACCCTCCCCACTCAATGACATGTGGGGTCATCATAAGTCACTGACACGTATGGCAGAAGGGTAAATCCTCAATTTCCATCTAAGTAGAGGGTATATGATCAATAAATCCAAACTTTTAAGGGTCTTTGGAGCAAGCCAGGTTGTTAAAAGAGAACAAAATTGTTTAAAGTTTTCAAGTAAAAAACAACAGAATGATCAAATTTAAGTTAATGCATTATCTTTTAGTATGTACATTCTTTCAAGTTCATAAAGTGGCGAACTATAACATCATTAGTATTTTTTGTCAATTCTTATTTCTCCATATAACAAATAAATATCATTTATGAAATTATCACCAATTAATTGAAAAGACAGTTAGATATTTGTATGCTCAATAGTTTAAAAATAATACAATAGAAAAATATATTCAGTGGTTTACTTACTTGACATTACGGTCAAATATTACAATTTTGCATCCGTTTTGCAACGAGCAAGGCTGGTGTTTCAAAATTTAAAACTGAAACCCTGAGTTTTAACCCTACAATCC
The DNA here is from genome assembly GCA_036346265.1 of Melocanna baccifera. Taxonomy (NCBI): domain Eukaryota; kingdom Viridiplantae; phylum Streptophyta; class Magnoliopsida; order Poales; family Poaceae; genus Melocanna; species Melocanna baccifera. The sequence goes on from JAYEVJ010000284.1 coordinate 115,757, forward strand.
AACAAAAATCAATCAATAATCATCACATTGAAATCCTAACTAAAAAATTGGAATAATTGAAAGAAATTTAGAACAAAGTACATATTGAGCGGGTGGATCTAAGCTTCCTTCAACTAGCAAGAGGCAAGCGTAGCTGGTGGGGTCGATTTCTCCTATTCTCCGGCAACCGGTCGTTGTCTAGTTGAGTGCGGTTGTGTGGTGGACAGGGGCGGACCCAGCACAAAAACTGAGTGGGGGCACTCAACCCACGCTGTAGTAGATCTAGACATCGAAGTCGCTCGAGTGGGGGCCACGAAGTCGCTCGAGTGGGGGCCAAGTACTAAAATATTTGATTACTTCACTACAAATTTAAAATTGAGTGGGGGCCTCGGCCCCCATTTATCTAACTCTCGGTCCGCCCCTGGTGGTGGATGTGTGCACATCTTCTGGCCAACCATGCGAGACGAACAAGCATTGAGGGTTGTTACAAGGTGACATGCTTCGGGATCATTAAATGGACACCATGGCCTGTTGTGATCCTCCCTCTTACACTAGCTCAAGGGCTAGTTTGGCCTGCTGTAGTTGCCTCATGGAATAAGAAAAGCAGAGGCTTCTTCATGAACTGCCACTAACTACTAGGAATTTGGGTTGCTAGTGCTCCCTTCATTGGGTTTCAAGGAAAGAACCGGGTGCATTGAGTTTAGCCTGGGGGTTCACACATGGACTAAAAGTGCTAAGCCTGCTAAAAGTTTTTTGGACTCGGTGTCCTGTGACACCGGGACCCACTAAGTAGTTCTGCCCTTGAATACGGTGCCAATGCAACAACCAACGATGACCAAATTTGATAGACCACATGCTTTGGTAACTATCCACTTAACCATGCAAAAGTGGATGTGATCTCCCTGCAAATCACAAAGGATGAGGAGAAAATGAAGAAGATAAGTCACACAACAGCTTGCCAAAAAAATCATATTTATAATGTTTAGGACAAAACATGTTCTTATCTCATGTTTGATCTCAGCCCATGATGCAATTGGACGCTCACCATAATCTCTCCTCTTATTCTGAACTTGCTCCTACTAAATCAGTGCATAGTCATCAAATTCAAGTGATGCTATTGCTGGCTTCTGGTCTTCAGTATAGTTGTGCATGTAGAACACCCTGTCAACTTCGAGCTCTCAAGCAAGATACTCCTCGAGATGAGTATCAACTATAAACTTAGGTATAAAAAATTTAGTTTACCAAATTTCTCTACCTCGAACTAATCTTTGCCATTATGGCTAAGAGCCAGTGTTGGTGATGCAAAGGAAGCGTCCTATAAAGCCATAGCCGGTGTTGGTGATGCAAAGGAAACGTCCTATGAAGCCAAGTACATGAACTGATCTATCTGCTGCCATAAATGTCAAAAACAGCAACACACGTCGAGCTAGGAGTTGGGCCGGGCTTATCTGTGCTGGCCCGAGGCCCAGCTGGCTAAACACAGCCCAAACATGGCACATGCATGCCATGTGACGGGCCGTACTGGCACAACACGAATGGTGGTCCGGGCTAGGCTTGGGAAGCTGGCCCAACCCGACGAGCATGTCCAGCACCAGGGGGCATTGCCGACATGGCCGGCACGCCAGCGCCTGCGGCCACCTCGGCCTCCCATTGCCCTCCCGTCGTCATCCCATCACATGGATTCCCCAATCCCTAGTTCCCCACAAGCCATCATAGAGCAGAGAGGGAGTAGAGGACTAGATGACTAGAGAGGAAGGAGTATACCTCATTGCCACCGTGCACCACCAGCAGCGGCAGCTCCACCAGCGTCGCCTAGGGACCCCCAGTAGAGAAAGCACGGTAGCAGCGGCGGGTAGTCAGTGCAGAAGGGGGCTAAGGTGGCCTCGCAGTCATCGAGCACCGGGCCATCCAGCTGGACTTGCCGGTGAAGCCATGGACGATGGCAACAGTGCTGAGGACAGGAGCGCCACCACTGGGGACCCAGCGTTGGTAGAAGATGTGGTCGAGGGAGGAGGGGTCATGTGTGGGGTCGGGAGGAGGGTCGCCGGGGCCCGAGGGAGAGGAGGAGGGTCGCCGGGGCTGGGGAGGAGGGACATGGTCAAGGGAGGAGGAGGCGCCAGGGGAGGGGGAGGAGGAGGCACCGGGGAGGGGGAGGAGGGAGGCGAGGGGCGGGGAGGAAGGGTTCTTTGGGGTTTCGAGGCGGGACATGAGGCTAGGCCGTGGCTGCAGGATCTCGGCAAGGAAGGGGAGGCGAGGGGAGGGAGAGCTCGGGTGTGAAGATCTACGGGTAGGCTATGCAAGCATAATTTCAAAAATTCTACCGCGTAAAGGACCTCCTCTAGTAATAGATCACGGATTACCTCTAGACGCGCAAACTCGTAGCGGAGTAGAGTCGATGTAGCGCGTTGATGCGTTGTAGTCGTTCTTGCGAACGTCTCCTCCTTTAAGTCCTTGCGTTCGTCATAAGTTGCGGATCGTCCTAGTGTTGAAGCCGCATCAACACCTCCAAGGTATCCACACGTGCGGGCGGGAACACCACGCCGGAGTGCTAGCGCCGCGGCGCGGTATTAGATGGGGATGGTGTGGCAACTAGGGTTTCGGAATTCGAAATTCTCTTGACAAACCCTATGCCACCTCCTCTATTTATAGGCATCCATCATAATGGGTCTCGGTGGAGGCCCATTAGGAACTCATGGCCCATAAAATTCGGATCACTATCCGAATCAAGTCCCCACCCTTTAAGTGTGCGACCCTATAGGTTCACATACACTTAGACATAGCCCGAGTACTCCTACTCGTCCATTAATCGGCAGCGGCCCCTTAGCAAGACATACCGACTCCTAAGTATATGCAAAGATCATATCGGACGAACCTCAACAAAACTTATGCATTTCCCTTTGCCTCACGATATCGGTTAAACTCAAAGCGATACGTGTCATCCTTGTTTGGTTAGTTCAACCACTCTTTCTCGATTATGTGACTTGAATTCCCGATTACGGTTAACTCTTTAACCGTGAATAGCATGGCCATGTATTTCTGGAATCCAATCACTCGAGAGGCCTAGAGATATCTCTCCTGTTGCTTGGAGGGGCAAATCCTATTTTGATCGACCATGCCTCAATGCATGCATCATAACAAAACCCGAAAGCTACCTTTATGACTATCCAGTTACGGAGTAGTGTTTGGCAACCCCTAAGTTAGTCATTATGCATCTTGAGTACGTGCGGCGATCTCAAGTCTTAAGGACATAGCATACGCTTTGTGAATGAAACCAAGCGATGACGGTAAGAATGCAACATTCTCGCGATGTTTCATGGTGGGTCGATCCAACCCCATGTTTGCTAACATGTGTCCATATTATTGGTTTAATATCTTTATATCTATGACCCGTGAAACATGGTCATCAACCAATACATATGCTAGTCTATTAATATGTGTCCTCATATGTTTGACTAGGGATCATCTAAGAATAATCATCGCAGCAATATAGAGTTTCACAATCAAGTCACACACTTGATAATAAATATTGACGATGTTATTCAAGGAACAAGATAAATTATCCAATAATTCATGAACATAATAAACAGAATCATCTCTATGATTATCTCTAGAGCATATCTCCATCAGGGTGGTGGGATTTGAGGGAGGGGGAGAAGGGGAAGGGGAGCTCGGGCAGCGGGATTTAAGTCAGGGGGAGGCGGAGGGGACGAGGGCTGAAGAGGGATGGTGGCGCCTGATCTAGTGAGTAGTTGGGGAGAAGTACTCCAGAGGGAGAGGAAGAATGATCGAGGAATTGGGGAAGGGTTGGTGGTGGCGGCCCGAAGGCTGGAGGGTGGGAAAATATGTGGGGTTGGATGATGCCTTTGCTTTCTAGGGTTTTCTCAGATATGGATCCACATGATAGTCCTAATTGGTGGGTAAATGGGTATGCCTAAAGCTCCTCGTGTCTACGCCCGTTTGCCCATCGGGCAGAGATTTGTTCCCATGAACATGCCCCTAGGTAATAAATAAGAAACATATCCACCTTTATTAGGGGTTTTATTCACATGTAATCAGGCAAGATTGCTCCCTCTAGAACATGGATGATCACGAGTGTATGATAAAATATATGATCATGTACACATATGTACTGACACTATTATTGTATTATATATGAAAGAGAACAACAAGAGTAGTATACTAGTACATACAATACAACTGAATCTATCCTTAATCAAATAGTCTACGCAGACATGCATGGTGAGGTGATCATGCATCAGACCCAGCAAAACCAGCAACATGCAGAGTCTTCCTATCTATCCGTCCATTCTCCTCTTTAACATAACTATGTAGTGGCTCATGAAATATACTTCTACCAATTTTTTTAGTGTTATCCTATTTTAGTGGAATAAACATGTAAAAGACTACTTCTCTATTACTCATTTTAACTATCATTTTATTGTCCTACTCATAACTATTTCTCTCATGGAGTCTCATACTTTTATTTGGACATAGCTAATTATTTAAAGCTACATGTCTCTGAAGATGACTAAAATCACATAATTTGATTTGCTCACATACATATAAATGAAAAATGTCATTCATTATTTTAAAAAACTTTTCTTCAGCACAGTGATGCAACTTGTACAAAGGAAACTCTTTAGATCCTACAAAAGCATGTTCAAGGATTGTCTGAAGCAATGGTGCAAAAGGCAATTTATGAATATTCGACTGATGAGATCCTAATTATGATGTGAGTCCTGTATAATTTATTGTTGATTATGCTATGTTTCACAATGTATGCATAGATTTGTTTTTTTATTTTAACTAGGTTTTTAACGAGGCGATTACGAGAGAAATGAAAATAGCGGCTGTCACAACCATCGCCGTCGCCACCTTCATTATGTATAGTTATTTCAGGTTGGACTTAGGCTGGCATGACATGAACGTCAGTATGGCGGGCTTTGGGCTATGCTTGGGTCTAGCCGGAGGCAAGATAGGTCGGCACGGCATGGCGAGATGATTGAACCAAGCTTGTATGACACGAAACAGTCCAAAGCACGATGAACCTGGACCGTGCTGGCTTGACACTGTCCAATACCAACCTAAACACACATTCTGATGAAACGGCATTGCACAGAGCACTAGCTCTCAGCCAATAGCATGCATGTTCTTTCACACATAAATTAATCATTCATTAATGCACCATGCAGTGCCAATTTGAGCTTTGTTCCGTGATGCATGCACGAGGGAATGAACAAACGTTGAGATGAAGAAGTTTCTAAGAAAAGATAAGTATATAAAAGGGAGGTAAGAGAGTTATAAAGAGAGACACAACACTATGATACAGCAAATGTAGTAGCAGAGTAGGAATAGTAAGATCACTGAAAGGCTGCAAGAGAAGATAAGGATAAAATATTCTATGCATGACTTATTTCTATATAGCATATCTGTCTAGTGTAGTATATCTGTTTATATTGTCCTATATATAGGAATAGTAAGATCACTGAAAGGCTGCAAGAGAAGATAAGGATAAAATATTCTATGCATGATTTATTTCTATATAGCATATCTGTCTAGTGTAGTATATCTTTTTATATATATATATATATATATATATATATATATATATATATATATATATATATATATATATATATATATATATATATATATATATATATATATAACCTCTTGGGCCTCATATTAACAAATACAATATTCATAGCAATATATGTAATGTAATAACAGAATAGAAATACTAAGGACACAGGAAAGATCTAAGAGTAGTGATGTTTAAATTGTAAAAATGAATTGAGAGTAGAAGGAAGCACCTATTTACCTATGCCCGATAGTGAAGTGGATAACTATGCCCTTTTGTTCTTGTAACTGATGCAATCTTCCACCTGAGAACACGAAGAAAGCTTTAGCAAAAAGGAACTTGTTGACTACAATAACACTTGGAATTTAATGATGACGAAAGGGCTAACAAACAGCATAGTGATTTTAAGAATTCTCTCTTCTTGTAAAGATTTTGGTATAATATCTTTACAAAAATTATAAAACTCCATGAGCTGCCAACCACAGGCATCAGTAGCTTTCCCATTGCCAATGGAGTTTATATATGGAAAGCAAACCGTAAGAAAAGTCACACACCTGCCAAACAAATAATCTTTACCTAACAGATAGATGTTGGGGTACAACTTGTTTGGGCGGATGCGAGTTGTCATATATGTAATGCTATAGTGGAGGGGCTTCAAGCATGAGGGTCTGTGCTGCCATAGTAAATCGCAAGTATAAAAAAACATGTCGATCGATGACATTAGTCTTAGTAGACAAATGAAGTATGCTTCGATCCATTGGTGTTGAGTGTATTGCTACCAAATAGCTCACCGGATCAGCAATCTTTGTTGCTGTGTTCTACCTCCCTTTTGAGGTTCACAAATTGACAAATCAATAACGCTGGTCCTGATGGATTCATCGTCGTTTTGTGCCTGTGGTGGCCAACGCTTAAGCTGTACCCCGTAGAGACCATCCAAGACGGCATGAGGTCCATCTTGGACCCCCATTTGTCCTACCAACAAGAGATAGCAGCGGTCCGTAGGCTGAAATGCTAAACAAAAGGCTTCCTGGTAAAATCTACCCCCCATGCTTAGCAACTCAGGTAAACAGTAGGTAAGAAGGAGCGCCAACAGTGCAAAGCGACAATTCAACTCCGAACGGAACCACTTCTAGAGGGAGAAGAGTATACGGATCATTCCTCGATCATGCTTTTAATATTTGATGCAAGAACAATCTAAGACACAATTTTAGTGCAAAATGTGGCAGATGTTCCTTTTAGAACATGGTGATTCTACCCATATAGTTGATAGATCTACAAGCATTTTGCAATTGGTTCGAAAAAATAGGAAAGCACACAAATGTTGGTTATACCTGGTAGTAATGCACAATACGGGGGTAAACTGCCATTAAAACTCAATAAAATTTATAGATGTTGTATAGCCCTGAAAAGATTTGCAGACAAAACAGTCAAACCAAAAGACAACTAATAAGTAATAATTATTGACGATCACAGGTAGATAACATTGCAGCAGCTGGATTGAGAAATATCCGGCGGCACTATATTATATGAGAGCCCGCTGACCAGGGATGCAGCAAATACACATCCAAATATCAAACCCAATGCACGAACTAGTCGTTTTGCCATTTGTATTCCCCGTCTTTTAACCTCACCATATTGCTGCGGAGAACACGATAATGTGATTATGTGGCTAACCATTTCAAATAACACTACTGAGGCGATAAACTTAAAACTAATTCAGGATGATACCCATCATCAACAAGAATCATCCCATGTGAATTTCCATGAGCTTTGGAGGAAAAAATATTGGCCTATCATTGATTCAAGTAGTACCTTTTGTTTTACAACAGAATCAAGTACCAAAAGGAAATGAAATCAAATAAGCTGAGCTAAAATCGGTTGAATGTATTTGAATGGCCATCATGAAAAAGAGAGCACAAAGAGAATGAAATGCATCCCACTTAACTCCAAAGTTTCTAGAATCCATATTATTCTAACAAGAATCATCCCATGTGAATTTCCATGAGCTTTAGAGAAAAAAAAATATTGCCTTATCATTGATTCAAGTACTACCTTTTGTTTTACACCAGAATCAGGTACCAAAAGGAAATGAAATCAAATAAGTTGAGTTAAAATCGGTTGAATGTATTTGAATGGCCATCATGAAAAAGAGAGAGCACAAAGAGAATGAAATGCATCCCACTTAACTTCAAAGTTTCTAGAATCCATATTATTCTAACAAGAATCATCCCATGTGAATTTCCATGAGCTTTAGAGAAAAAAAATATTGCCTTATCATTGATTCAAGTACTACCTTTTGTTTTACACCAGAATCAGGTACCAAAAGGAAATGAAATCAAATAAGTTGAGTTCAAATCGGTTGAATGTATTTGAATGGCCATCATGAAAAAGAGAGAACACAAAGAGAATGAAATGCATCCCATTTAACTCCAAAGTTTCTAGAATCCATATTATTCCTCCCTTACTGGAACTACCATAAACAAGAAGAATATTCCGAATAAATATAAAACGTTTAGCAGCAACAGAAGTATAGCAAACTACAGTAAAAAACGCAAATAATTGGCTCATGAGAAGGTAAATGGGGGGTGATTACGAATAGTCTCACATTATATACTGGAGTTATTGGCGGTTCAGTAGCTCTCAACTTCAGAAGTATTCTGTAGAAGAAAGCAAAACATAGGAACTACAAAGGCTTCCAATCCGCATTTCCCATGATAGCTATCCAAAAAAACCTGCAGGATAATGTAAATAAGAAGCTCAGACCTGTAAGTAAGAAGCTCATACGTCGGAAGGACTTGCAATTGTAACAGACAGCACTGCCTCCATTTGGCGCATGCAGAAGTTCTCTATTAACAGAGCCATGTCAGATATATACAAACTGGCTGAATATGCTTGAGCATGCTTGTAGGCACTAAATAAGTCTAAATAAGTTTTAAAACACAACCGAAAGGCTTGTGACTTCACGACAGTTCAGGCATTTCCAAATGCTTGAGTACAAGCATGGAAATGGAGAACTTGGGGCATAGATTAATTGGAATAGAGCACTGGCTGAGGGCCTTGATAAGGCGGCATTGCCAATCATTTTATGTGTGAATCATAAACACTGAAGATGACATTTGGAATAACCAGAGGCAGCTTGCTTATGTACATGAACAGCCATATGAGGTTTTCTTTTGACACAGTCTCCATGTCGACCACATCTTGGCCCTTGACATAAATCCACGAGCCACGAGTCGATTTTCTTCAAGTCATCACGGCGAGAATGGGCAGGACCGTGATCTTGAATTCCTGCAACAAGGCAATACTTTTGTTAAAGCGTGTTTTTTGGGATACAAATAATTATGCTTCTAATGATTATCAACCATAGGCTATAAGGCAGATCTAGAATAACAGGGCTTGATCCAGGCTATGCTAAAAAAAGGGTTGCATTGGCTACAAGAATACAGGCAGATCACGAATAATGTAGGGACACCTAAAGCATGTGTTTGCATGTAAGATTATCTAGAAAAAAATTTATTATGCATATTGCAAATGAGGTTGTTCAGCAAAAAATCCTATATGCATAAACAAATAACTTAAAGATATACACCGTCAACGTTTGCTAATACATGAAGCTAGGTTGATCTGCATGGTCCACATCATGTTTAATAAGTGGAATGGTTAACTATAGTAAATCAAAGAGTGCTATGTTTTCATAACCTGGAATCAATGAACTAAATGCAAAAAGAGTGCCTGGATTACACAGAGGTTGCATAAGCATGCTAAAGAATTGGACTAAAAACAAGGTCAATAATCAATATAATGCCACACTAAAGTTCTTTGGAATAAAGAATAACATAACATAGTTCAGAATATTGTTATGTTGCTAAGCACTGCATTTTGCAGAACTTCTATAGTTTGCGAAATACCTGAATATTGTACTGCCACTTTGTATTGTTTATTCACTACAAGAAATGTAGCAACCACTGGAAATGGGGATAAATGAAATGATGCTCGCTGCATCACTTGCAAAAGGCTTGTCCTGTTCAGTTTAGTTACTGGGCATTCATTTAAATTAAGGCTTTGTATAGAAGGGCTGAAGCCTGTGTATAAGTCTATAAGCATATAAGTTATTGGAAAACAACCGAAAAACGAGGACTAAGCTTATGTATAAGAATATTTAACTACAGTAGGTTAATCCGGGATCAAATGAAGTTCCTATCATTGGGCAGGTTCCATGCCTCTTGTGGCAGCTCAGGGACCTCAAGCGTTGCGAGGTAGTTCAATATGAACTTGTGGGGGTGTTCTACATGGCAAGTAAACCTCATCTCCTTCAATAGATGCCATTCTGTCCTTATTAGATCATGCCTTAATTCTGAATATTTCTACATCAAAGATGAGAGTTACAGCTTTAAATTAGCACAATTTAGTTTAACAAAATATACCGTTGGAAAAACATCTAGGTGTTCTATTGGCATGTTTTCTCTCCTACACTCCATTCTATGCAAGGCAAAGGTAATATGCTTTGATTTCCTTGAACTCTCCTCCAACTTTCCTGCCAGCCAAACGCAGCTAGCAGCAACTCTCTGCAAGCAAATACAAACAGACTCATAAGATCTGCTCATAAAATTCTTAGAATAGTTTTAACAGAGTAACTGGAGACAAAGATATTTACCTTCACACTAAATCGGACAAATGATTTCTTGCAGTAAAAACAATGGAACAATACTTGTGCTGTGGCCATCACTGCCTGTGGTCTTTGGTGTGCCAAGGAATCCGCAACATATATAAAATTAAAAAGTAAACAGAAAACTAAATATAGCGAGGATGAGGCTCAGCTAGGCTCAAGCTACATAGAAAATGGTAACAAAATTGGAACTTCCCAACCAAAAACTCTATTTGTTAGTCATAAATTATCAATAACACTGAAATATTGAATATATTCAAAGATTTGGGATGTCAATCCCTGTGATATCCTGAACGGTAGTATGAAAACAAGGTTATTTCTTTAGCATAACATTTATAATGGAGCCTCATATGTACTGCTTTCCATAGCTAACTAACATTGCAGATGGCATCAACACTTTATATTATTCCATCTGACTTCTTTTTTTCTATTTATTGGTGATCCTACCAGGCAGAAGGTAATATGGTGTAATGAATGCAAAACAGCAAAGTAAACTAATACCACATCTTTCACTAAAAGTACCACTTCATTCAGCCTATCTAACCACAGCCAACCACTTCCACTGTATTTCATTAACCAGGAGAAAGCTAACAGATGTGTATAGTGGTTACCGCTGCAGAGTCAAGGCCCATATCATCCTGATCCAACAAAACAGAAAATTGTGAAGCTTCTGATCATCTAACAACACTTTGAGAAGGTACTAATTCTACAAGTAAAATTGTCAGGCAAAAAAAAAGTGCAGATTGGTCACTAAAACTCATCCTCCAACAACCTATCATCTTAATTAAGCAAGAAAGATCCTCATTTTGGCCAACATCATGAACAATCCAAGAAAACGAAGATCTAATTGCATTTTTCTCTTGAAATGTCCAAATTAGTGATGGACATAATCTCATACAACTTTAATCTGCAGGGGAACCTCAGAACTGACATATGAACAACGTTGGAAAACAACACAGATCCCAAAACAGGACCCAATCCGACAGACTTATAAGAGAGTACGTACAATTAAAGCAAGCAACAAAACTATCACAAGTTGGCATTTCATTACGTAATCCTAACATGAAAAGAAGATATCATCAACGATCTATCTTAAACGCAGAAGCACAAAAGCACAACTCATATGCAAGCATTTTCTTTGGCACAAAGGTCCAATTGACCACCCAAGCAACCTAAGACAGCTACATTGCAACCTTAATATGCACGCACAATCCCACAGATGATGAAGGGCATCCAGCAACCAAACAACTCGGAGATAGTAAGCATTTCACTGCGCCAGAAAACTAAAAACTGGAACACCTCATCGATTCAATCCCTTGAAGGAACCCACAAATCTGACGAAGCCAAAAACCCTACTCCCAAGCAAACATAGATCAATCTAAAACTAAACAAATGAGCTCGATTAGTAACAGCTCCTCCCAGGAAGGTAATAACCAAACCCTAGGACCCTTGAGAAATCCCTAATGACTGGACATAAAGGGAAAGGGGAAGAAGGTGGGGAACGAGAGGAAGAGAGGAAATAGGATACACCTCGAGGATGATGGCGCTCTCTTGGATGAGGCCGCAAGTGCGGCAGGTCGGGAAGAGGGAGCAGCAGCGGCAGATATGGCACGAGACGAAAGGGAAGAAGGCGGAAGAGGGGGAGGACAGGGCGGCCAGCGCAGCAGGTCGGGAAGAGGGAGCGGCGGCGGCAGATACGGCACGGGACGAAGCGAGCGCGAAGGCGGGGAGGAGGCAGCAGACTGAAGGCAAACGCGCCGAAAGCAAGGGCGGAACAACCGAGAGTCAAAGAAGAACCGGGACGGAGGAAGAATCGAGAACGAAGACACGACGCGAAGACCGGACCTTCTCTGGAGTATTCGGCAGCTGAGCTCGGCGCAGTAACTAAAAGGAAGCAAAACCACCGCTTGCTATCGAGCATCCAAGAGCGCTCGCTCACCCGCTCGCACTGTGCGCACCACGCGTCGAGCCAGGAGCGCTGGAGCGCTGACGTGGACACGCTGAGGAGTCAGGAACTTCCCCCACTTTGAATAGAGGATAATTCGGTTTCTTTTTTTTCTTCCGACTTATTTAAGCTACAAATCACTTGAAACACGCTGATTTCTAATTTTGGTGTTTTTACTTTTTATTTTTTAATTAAATGACTCAAAAAAAATAATTGCTATAATACAATTTTAGTCAAAAGTAAAAAACCCACAACCATACACACGAAGTTTAAGATAGTTAGAGTGTTACCTTTATCTATAGTAAATAATAATAACACATCAGCTGTACCTCGGGGCCACAGCAGAACTCAAAAAATTATGACATTTTTTGTGGAGGCTCCCGATATTGTGCAGATCATTGTGAAATTTTTTAGAATTTTATGTGCTTTAGGTTTTTCTTAAAAATTCTTAAAAGGTCTCTATTTCTCGAAGACTGTTACATCATCTTATGGAGTTTTCAAGAGGAAAGCAAGAATAGGTGAATCCTCACTATCTATATTACTAACATTCTGCCCCACTTAACCTGGTTAAACTACTATTGAACAAACAGTCGACAAAAAAACCACATGAGTGTAATGCGTATGCTGTCATTAACAACTCTCATTTTTATGTTTCACAGGGATGGATAATGTCCGAATCACTGCTTTATCCTGGGCGAGCTCGATTGTGTGGAATAATACCACAATGATCTAAGGTGAGGCTTACTTACCCTGGGCGAGCTCGATTGTGTGGAACCTCATTGAAGCAACATGGTCCAAGGTTAATTAGCACCCGCACTAATTTTATAGCATTTTAATTAAAGGGAGTTTAACGCTCGTCGAGGAGTCTTCATCTATAGTATCACAGCCAGCTTTAGCTTCTTTTCTTGCAGATTCCGGCATGAGCCATGTCAGGGTTCCGTACATGCTGAAGTCCTGCGACGTCTTTGCCGCTAGCTGCCTGTACTGTCCCTGAATACTGCACCGCCGCAGCCTCCTCCTCCAGACATTGACTGACTCACGGTCTCACGGCACCATCTGCATTGGCTGGCTACATTTTTCCCTTGCTTGCGAAGACGGAGCATGTGATCTGCTACAGCACATGGATTATGAGTATCTTTCGCATGAGACGAATCATTTCGCACACACTCCAAGTCTCTCTCTCTCTCTCTCTCTCTCTCTCTCTCTCTCTCTCTCTCTCTGCAAGAAATGTATCCACTGTAATGTCCGGCAAGTCATGCAACTAACAAGAGGAATAAATTTAGTAAAAAAAAAGTACTCAGTATAAAGATGTTTGCAACCTTCTTTGAAATATTCATTGGCTTATCTAGGGGGCACTCCTTAGCAACGTGAGCATCTCTTCCTTTATGCCAAGCTTAGGGAAGTACCTTTCTGCTTTAGTACTTCCACCACTTCCACCACAAGAATACGTTTTTTTGAGGCGTGATTGATGATGTTTTACGCTGTGGCTGTTAGCATTGCCAGTCACCAGACCACCAAAAGTGAACTCTGACTGTTTGTGAAAGATAATATGTAGAGAAATATAGTTATATGTAATTTTAGTCGGTACAGGTGAACTCAGTGTATTTTTATTATAATTTTCCTACCAATCTCACCTTAAAAAATACATCGTTTAAAAGCTAGTTACTGTAGATAGTACAAACATAAATTATATATAAACTAAAAAGAACCCAGTCTAACATCTTTTCCCATAACTTCTGAATAATGTGCTTGAATGCACCTTTAGACCGTCCAGTAGATTTCCCTCACGAAGAGCTTCTCTTTGGACGCCGACAGGATTTCTCAGTTGTTCCTTTAGCTCATCGATCATCACTGCAAGTTGATTCTCTGTCCCAAACTAACTCCATAAACTGATATAATATTATATCTCACAATTCCTCTATCTTAACATGCGCAGCTTCTAGAATTACAATACTGTAACCACTACAACAGAAATCATCATCACAAACGGTTCAAAAATGTCATCACGGACGGTTTTCTGAACCATCTGAATTTATGAGTCAGTGATAATCGAATGTTATCACAGACGGTTTGTGAGCCATCTGTGATAAATACAATACAGACGATTTGTAACTAGAACCGTCTGTGAAAAATACTATCACAGACGGCTCTAACCAAAAACCATCTGTGATACTCACACATCACAGACGGTTCTATAAGAACCGTCTATGATGTGTGAGTATCACAGACGGTTGGTATATAGAACCGTCTATGATACTTTTCCATCATAGACGGTTGGTAAACAGAATCGTCTGTGTTGTGTGAGTATCACAGACGGTTTTTATTTCGAGCCGTCTATGATAGTGTTCTTTATAGATGGTTTATACTACAAAGTCGTATGTGATAGTTCACTCTATACCTAAAAGTTTTTTTTATTTTTCAGTTAGCCTTAGGAATGTTAGTTATGCCTTTTGAAAACAAGCGAAAACAAGTAAATACGATAGCAAATATAGCAGAGAACATTCTATTTTCATTACAATCCATCATTACAACATCACAAGATTACAATTTACCATTACAATATCACAAGAAAATATAGCAGAGAACATTATATTTCCATTACATGACACATGAAGTACTCGGACGACACGGTCTAGTAGCTCGGGTATGCCTTCTTGGCGGCCGCCTCACTATAAGCTCTCGGGTAGCCCTAAACCCCACAAAGTATCAACAGAATCATCGTAGTTACAGAATCAAATATTAGAAGAAACAATGGAGGGAGAAGGCTTAAGACGTATTTGATCAAACACAAAGAGGTGTTGGCTGGCTAACTTGGTATGTGACTTTCAAATCGTCTGCACTCACTTCCATCAGATCCCCACTTGTAAGTGGCCCTAATCACAAAGAGGTCGAGGAGGAGGACAGTGAGGAGCCTGTAGAGATTTTAAGTACATAAAAGGTAGGGGATGGGTTCGGGTGAGTATTTATAGGGGAGCGAGAGGTGGGAGTTACGATCCATGAGGTGTGGGTTGGTCGGTTTCTATTGGTTGGAATTGGGTTGGAGAGGATTGATGGGCCTAGTGGTCAGAGACCAAATTATCACAGACGGTTTAAACCACGAACCGTCTGTGATAAAGACTATATATATACCGATACAATATAAACAACTAGTCTCAAAATATGAAATAGCAAAGTTCTATATGGCTTATATATACTCATTTGAAAGGTTTCGATGAGATTTACAACTTTGCAGTTGAGACGAACTCCAAATCGCGATAGGAAGATCAAAATTTTTTGGTAAAAACAGAAAGTAAAAACTTGCGATACAAATTTGAGGTTAAAGATGGCTGATTTTGGGGGTCTTAGAAGCTGACTAGCACAAGCTGGTCATTTTTTTTGATCGGACTCATTGTTATCTTTTCAACTAGTACAAGAACGTTGAAAACGGATAACGTATGCAAAAGTTATGCCCGTTTTACTAAAGGTGTGTCAAAACGGAATTCTACTTGAACTCAGGCAGAAGATTATGAAATTTTAGGAGATTACAAGGCGGGAAACATATCACAGACGGTTTGTAATACAAACCGTCTGTGATAACTTTATTATCACAGATGGTTCTTACTAAAAACCGTCTGTGATATTGCGAAATAAAATGGACGGTTCTTACTAAGAACCGTTTGTAATAGTATCACAGACGGTTCTCACCATAAACAGTTTATGATTGCATTTAATATTGACGATTTTTGTGAACTATCTGTGAGGAGACGTCTAATATAAGTTTTTTTTTGTAGTAATGAAAACCCCAGACTCCAAATAGGCTTAGGCCCGCATGTTGGATAAACCACGCAATCGTGCTGACCCACTTACGTCAGGTTGAAACACACTTGTTATAAAAGTAAAAATATAGTATAATAACTCTAGTTTTCCATAATCATCCTACTTGTCCAAGCTTTTAAGGAAGGAATAAAGGGAGGGGGAGTATGCTTCTGAATGAAAGAGCAATCCTGCACTGTTACTCTAACAAGAAGACTCTACCAAGCCACATTCCATACAAGAAGTTTGGAACTGAAACATGCTCTGGTGTTCGGTTCCAACTATTTGAAGCATATTACGGTATGCATTACTATATCAAACTAATCTCGTTTTGGCTTATTGCATCTCTTTAGTACTTAATTCTTTAATTTTTGTATTGCCGGAAGTTGTATTGCTCCTTGATAGGATCTGATGGTTGATTTTTTTTAAAAAAAATTGTTTCTCTTGTTTTTGAAGGTTAAAAGCCCCTATGGGGCAAATTGTTTGTGTTTCGAACCTATTGGTATAGATGCTAAATCAGAATTACATGGGATTAGTACCAACTGATCGATGCACACTGGATTGAGACTGGGAATAGAGGAGAAATGTTGAGGTGGGTATGGGTCTGCAATATGAGTTTTCATAATTGGATGGGATTGGTATTTGAAGGGTGTACATGCTGTCTTTTTGAAATAGGATAATTGATACTTTGCCCCTCAGTTTAGCTACCTTTGATCATTTGCACTCTTTTACTTTGCCATCCATTTTTTGCCCTGAAGTTCTCATGCCAGTTGATCTTTTGCCCTATCTGCATATTATATCATTTTCCAGTTGTCTTACCCCTTGGAGTTCATGTGAATAGACCATATTGCCTTTAGTGAAATAGTTGAACATTCCTGCTCCTATGCGCAGTCCAGGCAACTTCTCTGCCTCTGACAAACATCTGAATACATTTTAGTGCTCTACATATTTGGCATGCTCTACATGTAGAAACAAAATTGCATAATTTTACACCAAATTATGTTGTGTTCGTCTTATAAACCCATGTGAGATATTCAAATTTCCATTACAGTTCTGCTACGCTATTTATGAACAGCAACAGTTGTACAAATTTACATTGTAGATTTAAAATATATACATAAAAACTTTGCATGCAGACTTAAAATTTCCACAAACCAAAGTACCGAGACTTCCTGGCAATGCCATTAAAAAAACCAAGCAGAGTAGGAGGCATAATGGACCTTGAACATCTCCATTTGAAGCTCTCACGAGTAGCAGCATATGATGCTTAAAAATTCAGATCTATGTTAGAGCCCAGAGTTAACCAAAGTTTTCTTGGTGAAGACAACACCACAATTTAACATAGTGAGCATATAACCATGAAGCAAAAGTAGCATATATCCATGAAGTAGCAAAAGTAGCACCAAGCATTACAAAGCCAAACATAGTGAGTTCACATCTCACGAAATACAAAGCCAACAAGATTAGATTTCATGTCACAAAATGATAACAAAATAAGAAGCATAGTTATTTCAGCTCTTCTTTTTCTTCCTTGGAGTCATCTTCCTCGCGCCTGGTCTTGTTTTTGGAAGAGATGTGGTAGTAATAGTTGACTATGCAAGTTGTCCATCTCCCATTGCCAATGTAAGTTGTGTATGAAAAAAGAACATTTGAGTCACAATTTGGACATGAACACGAATGGAATTGCTTTGGCTCAGTATTTTCAACCTTCTTGTGACGGGTCTAGGGCTCCCTTATAGGTGTGGTAGCAATTGAATTGCCAGGACATGCAGTAGTAAGGCCCCGCTCAATATGGCTTCTGCCATCGAGCGATGGGCGGCGGCGATTTTCATTGTAAGCGCGCCGCGATGCGCGCTCTGATGAATTTTTCGTTTTTAAATTTTTTCTATATTCTTTTGCATCGTCCGCTCTAGATTAACGTGCCATTTTTATTTTTATATTTTTTTAAATTTAATTATACTCAATAAACCAACTCAACTACAGTGTTTTTTCAGCAAAAGCCAAAAGCCATCGCTATTCCGATCACCCCATAAAAGGTAAATTTTGAGATCCTTCCTCTACCCTTGGAGAATTGCTTGGACCTTCCTCAAGGATACCTCCCTTCTTGACTTTCTTTTCCTGTGAAAACCGGCCGAAAAATTTGAAGGTTACAAATAGCCAAGAAAAATGAATAAAGATGGTCATTAATTTGTACCTTTTTTGGTTCCATTGAGAGGACAAGTAGATTGCCTATGGCCTAGCTTCCCACATCTCTTGCATTTATTCTTACCCCTAATTAGATTGGTTTCTTTCCCTTATCCCCTTCTCAAGACAACCCCTGAACCTCAATTTCCTAGGTCTTCTAGTAGATCTTTTTGCTAGTGGTGGCTGCAGCACAAAGCCAAGATCCATCTTAGGCCATTGGGATTGGTCAGTCAGTGGTTCAATTGCCCCTTGATATGCTTCCATGAATCTCTCCACCGAGTAGCAGTCATGCACATAATCCTCCAAATTGATATTTCTCTGCCGAGTCAAGAAAGCCAATGCATGCTCACATGGCTTGCCTGTGTGCTGCCACTCAAGAAAAGTACACTCATGTGTATGTGCCCTAACTACATGCCTAAGTTCATCATTATTAATATCCTTCACCTCTGCAGTCCAATTGGCAGATGGTTGTGCCTTTAGATGGCCTAATCTTCTAGTTCTCCCTTGCAGTTGCTTTATGATAGCTAGTAGAAATCCTCCCTTGTAGCCTCTCTCTAATCCTTCTCCCCTTGTTGAACTTCTTAGTGCCCATGTCAAACTCCTGTTTAACTGCATAATGTCTGATTGCCAATCTAAATTCCTTTATACTAGGAAATGTTCTTCCAAGCTCCATGTTTGGATTATCCCTATCATACACAGTGAATTGCTCCTCAGGAATATTGTCATCCACTGGCATAGCTGCTCCGTGAGTGTCATCCGGTTTAGCCCTACCAAGTTCTTCAACAACATTATCACTGCCAATAGGAACAGAAGCCTGGTTACCTTCCATGCCTTTCTCATCCTCTTTCTTCAATCCAAGAAGAATATACATATCCTCCTCACCCATAGGAATATCTCTGTCATTCACATTAGGGACTTCAACATTATTAAAACATGACCAATCCACCATTCCTTTCGAAGCCCACATATTTTGCTCTACTGCTACTACTGATGCGATAGAACTCCCAGCTCCTACATCACCAATTGCTAGCTGATTGCCCATACATACTGCACCGCCCACATTGGTCACACTCGATTGGCTAGATTCGTATTCTACTACTTTGTTAAATGGTCTCTCAGCATCAATCCTACACGAGATGGTGAAATTTTTTGACAAAAATAGTTAGGGACAACACTATTACATTCATCTGTTCATTTATTTCTACTCAAATGCACTGAGAAAATACTAGTAAAAACAAGAAAAAAACTACAAAAAGTGCACAACATACCCCTTAGGATCCATCTTTGCTCCTTAATCCCTCCTATTCAGCCCAGATCCATCAAGCAAGAACCTAGGGTTTCCAAGGATAAACAAAGAAATCAGGATGTGAGAGAGGGAGGGGAACTGAGCTGTGCACGTGGGGGGAGGGGGGCTTACCTCACCGGAGAAACACAGCAAGTCACGTGCGGGACAAGCAGTCGCTGGGCTAGGAGAGGACCACCGTGCACTAGAGAGCACCCAGGAGGAACGTGGCTTGGGGGAGAGGTGCAATGAAAGAAAAGAAGATGAAGCAAGGAGGGCTGCTCGGTCGAGTCTTTTGGCTAATTAGCCTAAGGTTAATCTCATCCTTTCGCATTGGGGTACCAGCCAAAATGAATAAAAAACAAATTAAAACAGGCTATAGAGCAAAAGATCAACTGGCATAAGAACTTCAGGGTAAAAAATGAATGGCAAAGTAAAAGAGAGCAAATGATCAAAGGCAGCCAAACTAAAGGGCAAAGTATCAATTATCCCTTTTGAAATAGGTGGTTGCCCACCATGTCACCCCATGGATCAACCTAGGTGGGTGGCTTCCCATCCCACCTCCTAGAGATATATGTGTAATTGTATTTTATAAAAATCCCTTTGGGTCATGGTGGAAAAAGAATAAGAGATTGAACCTATATCTTACTGAAATCATAATCAACAATAATATGACGATTAGATTTGGACCTATATCCCATCTACAAGTAACGATTAACCACTTTGTTTGCATAACTAATCATAATCAATACTAGATGCAAACATTTATCACAAATCACTAGTGCAAAAAAGGCTATACTAGACGCATCATCATAGACGGTTCCTCAAAACCGTCAGTGTTATAATTATCATAGACGGTTTCACAAGCGTGACCGTCTACGATAGTACCGATGGATAGAAACGTCTGTGATACATCATTATCATGGACAGTTCTTTTTAAGAACCATCTGTGATTCTTTATAGACGATTCAGATTACAAACCATCTGTGATGTCTCAAATTATCTCAGACAGTCCTCTCATAGTGCTACTCACTAGTTGATGGCGGTAGGGATAGGACATTGGTGGCAAGGTCATGTAAACATATCATCATCCATATATCTCATTGTCATCTCTTTTTCATTAATGTGATGCAAGGCTACACTACATGTTCATTATGCTTATTACATAGCTTATACCGGTACAGCTAAGTGAACATCCATCGATATTTACCTTCTCAAATCGCTCCATCTCGTGAAGGTACCTGCCGAAATAGGTATTACATTCTCTTTCATAATATGAGTGTGCATATGGAGCAATTAATGCAATGCTTCTATTATCATTTAACATATCTCGTCATCATCATTTAACCATCATCATATAAACATCATGGTAAATAGATATAATCATATAAAATAATATGACAAACAACTAAAAAATATGGTGATGAGAGCAAATAACCAATCTATTATTCTACCATATACTTGCCTTTTAATCGAAAGAGGCAGGACAATACTTGGCCGACATCACCCCAGAAGCAACACTACCTCTTGAACAAGCAATTAACCAACCTCAAAAACATGTTGCGAGAGTACATACATGATAAATAATTCGACGTCACTCGTACATGCAAACTCAGCATAATTCCCCCTCCCTTATCGGTTGACAAATGATCATAACTTACAACCTAGGAACCTAAACATAATATACAATATATGTTCAGAAATGTACAAAAAATTCTCACATTTTCCTAGTTATCCAAATTTTATGATTAAATCATCTAGACCCTTGTTTTTAGCCCCGAAGGTCACCATGTTGTATTGTTGGACAACAAGCTTCGTAGTTTCATAACTATTTTTCTACAATACGAAACAGAACAAATAATACCACTTCTAGAAACTACAAAAGTTACCTACATCTTTCCTGTAATCATGAAATTTTAATTTGGCCACCTTTCGAGTTAAGTTCACAGAACAACACGACTACTACCAATGTTTATCAAAATTTGACAGTGAGCTTCCCAGAACCATATCATTTAATCTACCCATCCAAATTCAGTGAGTTAGCAATCTATGGAAAGCTTAGACTATGTCCTACATCTTTCATGTATACCAAAGCCCTAATTTTGGCATCTAATATTTTTAATCTGGTAATTACCATGACACTACTTAATCGCGATGATTCACTGGACAACAAGTTTATAAACACCATACCTTTTAATCTATTTAGTCAAATTATGGGTTTAAGTACTATATGGAAAGCTAACCAAGTTATGCATCCATTATAGTGCCCAAAATTGCACTATAAGGCACTGCCATGAAATCAATCTAATAACCGAGTTTTCAACGACTTCTATGTTGGATTACGACTACTCCAAGTTATTTACGACCACGTTGTGATGATACGACCACTCGTATGTTGACTTCGACCACTTGAACGACCTCGAGTAGCAGCCGTAACCTTCGTTGCTACAGTAGCCATGAGTGCTATAGTAATCTTCGAGTGCTACAATAACTTTTGAGTACTGCAGTAACCTTCCATACGATCACGTCACCACCTCTAATGTTGTCTTCGACCACTGGCTCGTGGATGACTTCGACTACTTCCACTTACAACCACAAATAGCAGTCGTAAGCATTGTCTGCTATAGTATTCCATGAGTACTTCAGTACTTGTTACCTTCGGCACTGATCGTAATGCTTCAAGCTTCTTTGATAGTTGGAGCCTTCCGATGGTGATTGGACGCCTAGATATTGATGTCATTCGGACTGGTTCAAATATTTTCGACGTGGTTCAGACAGTCCGAATGTCTTCTCTCTGATCAGAAGTGATCCGATCGTTTCAATGTTGATCAAACAATCTGGATGACTTCGAGTGTTGTTCGGACTGGTCCGAACAGTTCCTTGTGAACGTTTGGACTGGTCTAAATGTTTTGTCTTCGTCAAGACTTTCTCCTTTGCTCTTCCAGTACGATAGCATTAACATGAAACAATTGAGCGATAGAATAACACAGTCTTTTTGCTGGTGCTCAAACTTTTGCCACACCTTTTCTTTGGTTTTCTCTAGTATTTATACACATCTTTATAACTTAGACTTAGATACAACAGATCAATTCTAAAACATACATTTCTAATTCTAAATTGACTCGGACTTCAACTCGAAAATGAATTCAACAGGATTATTTCCAACAAACACCCCCCTAATCCTTGCCAACTTAACCACTTCCTTGACACCGAGTAGATTAATCATACGACCAAAAGTTATTCGTCCCAACGCCTTTGTGAGTGCATCAGTCTTCTGTTGAGATATGTGCAATGGTCACCAGTCCTTCTTCAACACATTCTCGAATAAAATAATATCTAGTATCAATTTGTTTGCTTCTCCCATGAAACGCTAATTTTTTTTCATAAGTGCTATTGCTGACTTATTGTCTATGAATAACGTGAAAGGCTTGATGGATTGTTTAGTCAATTCATGAAGTAGCCTCATTAAGCAAATACCTTGACATGCAGCTGAAGTTGCTGCCATGAACTCTGCTTCGCATGATGATAAAGCTACACTTCCTTGCTTCTTTGAGCACCATGTAATCGTGTTTTCATACAAATAAAACACCATACCAGTCATACTCTTATGATCAACTAGATCACCGACTAGATTAATGTCGCAAAAACCTTCAAGCATTGGAGTTTTGTCATGCCTGAAATATATCAGACCATGATCAATTGTTCCTGCTAGATATTAAGTATATATTCTAATGCTTGCTTGTGTTGTATGGTTGGTCTTTCCATAAATCTGCTAAGTCCTTCAACTGAGCATGCAAGATCTGGTCGTGTATGTATCAAATATCATATGCAACCTATTATACTTCAAAATTCAGTAGCATCGACCGGCTCCCCTTTCTCATCTCTGTCAAGTTTCAACTTTGACTCCATGGAGTATTGATAAGGATTGCAACTTGTCATCCCTGTTTTCTCAAGAATCTTCTTTGCATAATTTGACTACTTGATTGTAATGATATGCTTACTATGTTTTGCCTCCAGTCCAAGGTGGTAAGATAAAAGTCTGAGATCACTCATCTCAAACTGTTTCATTATCTCTTTCTTAAATTCTTCAATCATCCGATCACACGTTCCTATGATTATAAGATCATCAACTTTTAAAGCTTACTAAAATCTCATTGGTTCATTAGCAGTGACCACCAGCAATTCTTCTGCCATTTCAATGGGTTCGGTTTACTCATAAATTTCAGCTAGACTTCGATATACAAGTGTTTTGCTCGGTGGAGTTTCTATCTCCTCTTGTTCAACTTGAGGAGAGGATGGAGTGTTCTATGCAGATTCCTATGTACTAGTAGATGTACTTGTCATGGGTGTAACTGGCTCTTGTGGATGAAATTGATCTATTTCACTATTGTTTTCTCCTTCAATTGAAAAAGAAAACCACTTATGTAGATTGCTTTCTTCTGATGGCTTTGCCTCGCATTCCCATGCATTATCTTCGCAATAGATCACATGTCGACTTACCACAATTTTATCTTCATGTGGATTGTATAACCGGCTAACTTTAGTTCCTGGTTCAACTCCCAAATATACCAATTCCTTTGATCTATCATCTAATTTCTTTAGATGAGTGAGCACATTTATATATGCCAAGCAACCAAACACCCTCAAGTGTTCTAGACTTGGTTTTCTTTCACTTAATGCTCCATACGGTGTCTTCTCTTTCAGAGCTTTTGTGGGTACTTGATTGAGAATATACACAGCGTGTCTAATAGCCTCAGCCCAAAATCTTCCAGCTAGCATTCTACTTTTGAGTGAACTTCTAACCATGTTCATAACTGTTCGATTTCTTCTTCTACTACTCCATTCTGTTGTGGACTATAAGAGGTCGTGAAATACCTTCTGATTCCTTTCTCTTCACAGATTGATTCGAATTCTTATGACAAGAATTCACCCCCATGATCAGATCTCACTGCTTTCAGTTTGTGATCTGTCTTTTTTTCAACTAGTGTCACAAACTTTTGAAACATATCTTTGGCTTCTGATTTTCTTTTAAGCATGTAAGCCCACATAACTCTAGAATAATCATCAACAATAAGCAGAAAGTATTTGTTACCTCTATTTGACTCAGGGGTAATTGGATCACAAAGATCAATGTGAAGTAGTTCTAAAGGTTGTGTAGCTCTATATTATGCTTGCTGAGGAAACGAGAGTCTTGCTTGTTTGGTAATAACACAACCTTCACATATTTGAGATGGATGATTGATCAACGGCAGTCCATGAACCATCTCTTTCTTTGTCATGAACTTCAAAGGTCGAAATTCACATGACCAAGTCAATCATGCTATAACCATGTCGTATTATCCACTCTAGCACTGAAACAAGCTAGTCTGGCTAACTTGAGTTCAATTTTGTACAGCCGATTTGCTGTTCTCATCACTTTCATCAATAGCTGTCCCTCAAAATCATGCATTAGTAAGTATGGTCCACTTAGAGACACATCACATCCTTCTTCAGTTTGCTAACCCAAGCTGATTTTGTTATTGCATAATCATGATAAATAATAGACATCAGTCAATGCTCTTTGCTCTCTATTCTTGCTTTGCAATAAAATAGTACTCTTTCCTTCTATATGAACAACTGACCCATCTCCAAATTTTACCTTGCCTCGAAAGCCTTCATTCAATTCACTGAATTTTCTCCTTTGTCTAGTCATATGATTAGAAGTACCATTGTCGAGATACCAACGATTGAACTCCACCATTTCTTCTCCAACTTTCAGTAGTTTTGGCTGGACTTGTTCTTCAGTGAGCATTATAAGTTGTGTACTCTTTTCTTCACAGATAGACAACAGGAGTGCTGGCTCCTACTCTGTTTTGGCATGAATCAAGTTTGTCTCTTCCTTCTTCTTATATCGGCAGTTGGTAGTCTAATGTTCAAATTTGTGATACTTAGAACACTTAATATGACTTCTGTAGACTGCAGCATAATGGCCTTCTTTTCCACAGGTAAAGCATTTGATTCTTGGCTTGTCTTGGTTGTAAGAGGACTCACCTCGCATTACTTTTTCACCATGACTAGCAGTGAAACCACAAGCCTCCTTGACTAAAACTGCGGCCACCTTGACCATGATCATGATCGCGCCAATTGCCACATCCATGGCCACCTCCTTGACTTGGATTTGATTCCCGCCAAATTTTATTTTCAGTTTTCACTTCACTTTTCACTAGCAATGCTTGATCAATCCTGGACTTTGAGAAATCCTGTTACATCTTCAATTTTCTTGTCTTGAAGATCATTAGAATATAGAAGAGTTTTGACCACTGGTACGAACCTTCCGGGTATACTTGCAAGTACTTCTCAACCATCGTAGTTTCCTCCAGTGTCCCTCCAAGAGATTGAATCTTATTGACCACCGCAGTTAATTTTCCTACAAACTCATCCACTGACTGAGTACCCATATGCAATGTCTCATATTCTCCTCGAAGAGTTTGTAGCTGAACTTTCTTTACTCGATCTACTCCTTCGTGCATAGTTCAAAGAACGATCCAAGCTTCTCGTGTTGTATCTTTTTCGATAAGTTGACTGAGTATTGAGTCAGATATGGCAGCGTAGATGAGAGCTAAGGCAGTTTGATTGGTCTTCATGTTGACTTCTTTAGCTTTTCCGTTGGGATCAACATTTCCATTAGCATCAATCGGATCAGCTACACTGTCCTAGACTCCTTGGGCACGCATATTCACCCGCATCTTCATAGACCATCCCAGGTAGTTCTCTAAATTTAGAACCAAATACAGAAGGAAATTTGGTCCCTCCTTCATTATTGATGAAGATTTGCATCCTACCATGTGTTGCTTCTTCTACGAGTTGATCGGCACCTGCTTTGATACCAGATGTTGGATTACGACCCTTCCAATTTGTTTACGACCACATTGTGATGATACGACCACTCATATGTCGACTTCAACCACTTGAACGACCTCGAGTAGCAGTCGTAACCTTCGCTGCTACAGTAGCCACGAGTGCTACAGTAGCCACGAATGCTATAGTAATTTTTGAGTGCTACAGTAACATTCCTTAAGATCAGGTCGCCTCCTCTGATGTTGTCTTCGATCACTGGCTTGTGGGGGACTTTGACTACTTCCACTTAAAACCGCGAATAGCAGTCGTAAGCTTTGTCTGCTATAGTATTCCACGAATACTTCAGTACTTATTAGCTTCAACACCGATCGTAATGCTTCAAGCTTCTTTGATAGTCAGAGCCTTTTGATGGTGATCAGACGCCTAAATATTGATGTCGTTTGGACTGGTATGAATGTTTCTGACGTGGTTCAGACGGTCCGAATGTCTTCTCTCTGATCAGAAGCAGACTAATCATTTTAATGTTGATCGAATGGTCTGGATGACTTCGAGTGCTATTCGTACTAGTCCGAACAGCTTCTTGTGAACGTTCGGACTGGTCCGAACGTTCTATTGTCTTCACGACTATCTCCTTTGCTCTTCGAGTATGGCAACATTAACACGAAACAATTGAGCGATAGAATAACAAAGTCTTTTTGGTGGTGCTCGAACTTTTGCTGCACCTTATTTTTTGCTTTCTCCACTATTTATATACAGCTTTACACCTTAGACTTGGATACAACAAATTGATTCTGAAACATAAATTTCTAATTTTAAACTGACTTGGACTTAAACTCAAAAACGAATTCGGCAGGATTACTTCCAACATTCAAACCATAATATTTTGCATCTACTCACACTAATCTCTGGTCTGGACTTGATCTAATGGATGAACTAGTAAAGCGAAGGATCTTCGGTTATTACTGTAAACCTGGACTTTGGCAACAGCAAGAAGGCGAGCTCCACTTATCTTCTTCTCCAACGCTGCCTTCTTTCTTTCCTGCCTTCCTTCTTCTGTTCCCCGCCTTCTCATCCTCCTGGCTTGACACAGCAGAAGCAATACCAATCGACAGCAGCAGTGCGCAGCAGAAGAAAATCCAGTGAGGGGAGGTGAGGCCCTCCCCCATAGAAATTGCTTCCGTACGCAGCAGCGGGAGCATGCAACAACAACAACCATGTAACAGCACACAGCTAAGCAGCAGCGATGACTACCCTGTTTGCATACGTGCATGGCAGGTAGGGCAGCGGTGACCACGGCAACTTAAGGCAAGGCTAGGGTAGAAAACTAGGTGGCTTGGCACCCCTGCCTTCCTTTTATGGGCTCAGAAGTCAGAAGCCGAGGCTCGCACACCGAGGCCACGTAGAGGCTGAGACGGCCACGGCTTCAGCCTGGCTTCTCTCTCCTTTTTTCTTCTTTGGCAAGTAACGGAGTATTACATGGAAGAAGTTGACAATAGGCATTTTGATTGGAGAAGATACATATGGCATTAAAGAGGGGGATCGGTGGTGATTTGCATAGTCAACGGTGCTGAAGTTGAGAGAGGAGGATTTGCATAGTCAAATATGAATCGAATAGTCTCGAATACGAATACGAATTTATATTTTTAAAATGAATATAAATACAAATATGAATCTATGTGTTGTGGGGGTGGCCCCCACCTAAGCCCAGCCTACCTATTAGCGAGTTATGAACCCGTGTACGACGACAAGATGGTCTCGGGAAGAATTCGAGTGTAAGGGCACTATTGTAAAAATGCTCCTCGGGACAATGTATGGACTGGACGAAGCCTCTGGGGAGAACAGAGGTCATTTGTTTACCTAACTCTCCAGCACCACACTCTCTCTGTTTGGTCTGTAGCCACAACAGTTGGCGCCGTCCGTGGGGACGACGAAAGCAAGAAGACCTCAAGAAGGATGGCATCAACATCATCGGCGGCAAGAAGGAAAGGGGTTGCGGAGGCTACACCTCGCGTCAGCGTCGGCACCTGGCGTCGGCGGGGCGGCGAGGAGTGAACTCTCGCGCTCACGATGCGTCGACTCAACCCGCCGCCGACGCGGCCGTCGACTCCAACCCGCCTCGCCGGCGCGGCGTCGACTCAACCCGCCTCGCCGGCGCGGGCGTCGACCCCAACCCGCCTCCGCCGGCGCGGCCGTCGGCTAACCCGCCTCGCCGGCGCGGCCGTCCACTCCAACCCGCCTCCGCCCGGCGCGGCCGTCGGCTCAACCCCACCTCCGCCGGCGCGGCCGTCAACTACAACCCGCCTCGTAAGCGCGGCCGTCGACTCAATCCGCCTTCGCGCGGCGTAGCCGTCGACTCAACCCGCTGCGCCGCTGCGGCCGTCGACCCCAACCCGCTGCTGACGCGGCCGTCGGCGCCAACCCGCCTCGCCGCGCGGCCGTCGACTAACCCGCCTCGCGGCGCGCTGTCGACCCCAACCCGCTGCGGCACGCGCGGCCGTCGACTCAACCCGCCTCGCCGCGCGGCGTCGACCCCGACCCGCCCCGCTGGCGCGGCGCGGCCCCAACCCGCCTCCGCCCGCGCGGCGTCGACTCCAACCCGCCTCCGCCCGCGGCAGGCGTCGACTCAACCCGCCTCGCGGCGCAGCCGTCGGCTCCAACCCGCCGGCTACCATAGCACGGCGGCGGTACACGGCCACGGCGTCGACACCCAAGCGGCACGAAATGTCGGCGGCCGATCATCTGCGACTCGGGCGATGCGTGAGAATCCACCACCTGGATGGGCGGACAATCCGCGGCGCGGGCGCTAGTCGCGGCTGCCAAACCAGTAGCGACAGTGCGCCGTCCGTTCGACTACGCCCATAGCACAAAGATCCTGCCGGCGCCCTCCATGCGCTCCAGCGGGCGCTGGCAGATCTCCATGACACTGTGAGTGCCATGCAAGAGGCTTCGAGCCTGCAGATCCCGATGGCCGTCACGCCAGGGGCCCGTCCACAACACTCGCCGCAAGCGCCCGCGCAGATTCAGGCCATCAACGTCATCTCCGGGGGTTCGTCGTCGGGAGTCTCGCAGCAGCCAAAGCTGGAAGTAGCTCAGGGCGAAGTCACCTTCGCGTCCGTCGATGCCCGAGGCGTCAAGTTTCCTCACCACGACCCCCTGCTTGTCCGGGTCGACATTGCAGGGTGCGACGTCTGGCGTGTCCTCATCGACGGAGGCAGCTCGGCGAATGTGCTTTTCGCAGAGGCTCTCGACCGCATGGGAATCCCTCACCGTCGATTGCAACCATCTAGGACCCCATTATGTGGCCTCGGCGGCCAACCCCTAAGTACATTAGGCCAAGTACACCTCCAAGTCTCCTTCTATCAAGGCGATAAGGACCAAGGGCGTCGTCTTTGACGTCGCAGACACCCCAAGCCCGTACAATGCCATTTTGGGCCGCCCTGCCCTCATATCCTTCGAGGTGGTCCCACATCATGGCTTCACGTGCTGAAGCTCCGGGCCGCGGCGTCATCACTATCTTGGCGACGAGGACCTCGCCCGACGCCACGAAGTTCGAGTCCTGCGATCAGTGCACGCCCTCGCGACCAAGCCTAAAGCGGACACACCATCCGCCCGGGTGGACCCTAAGCCTCGGCCGGAGGAGCGAAGTCAAGAGGTCCCCCTCCGTGCCGACGGCGAGTTGTCTCCATAGGCGACGGTTTCCCCGGAGATGGGCGAGAGCTCCTCCAAGTTCTCGAACAACGCAGACGTCTTCGCTGGTCCCCGGGACCTCACGGTGTGGACCGCTCCCTCATCGAGCACAACCTCGCGATCCGTCAGGACGCCAAGCCGGTCAAGCAAAGGCTTCGACACATGTCCGCGGACCGGCAGCAGGTGGCCAAGGTGGAAGTAATGAAGCTCTTGCATGCCGGCGTTATTCGCGAAGTTCAGCACCCGGATTGGCTCGCCAATCCGGTGCTAGTGAAGAAAGCCAGCGGTGCCTGGCGCATGTGCATCGATTTCACCGCCCTCAACAAGGCGTGCCCGAAGGATGACTACCTCCTGCCGCGTGTCGACCAACTAGTCGACGCCACGGCCGGTTGTGAACTCATGAGCTTCTTGGACGCCTACTCCGGTTATCATCAAATCTACATAGCCAAGGATGATGAAGACAAAACCAGCTTTATCACTCCAATAGGACCATACTGCTTTGTCAGAATGCCCTTCGGCCTGAAGAATGCCGGCGCAACTTTCACCCGCCTAATCGCGCTGGCGCTGGCCTCCCAGCTAGGGAGGAATGTCGAGGCGTACGTGGACGACGTGGTAGTCAAAACCAAGCAATTAGCGGCTCATGGCCACGACCTCCAAGAGACCTTCGACAATCTTCGGAAGGCAGGCATCAAGCTCAACCCGGACAAGTGGGTTTTCGGTGTGCAGGCGGGCAAGCTTTTGGGCTTCTTGGTGTCCGGGCGTGGTATCCAAGCCAACCCCGATAAAGTCGACGCAATCCTTGCCATGGAACCGCCTAAAATGACACGAGAGGTCGAGGCTCGCCCGGCGCATGGCGCTGTGAGCGCTTTTGTCGAGCGGCGGGCGCGGCCAGCCTTCTTCAAAACCTGCGTGGTTGCGGCGGGTTTCGGTGGGCGCCGATTGCGGCGCGCCGATGACCTCAAGAAACACCTTGCAAGCCTACCCACATTGGTAGCCCGGCACGAGGCTCCCCTTTACTTTACCTTGCCACCTCGCGCGGCCGTCGGCGCGTTCGTTCGAGGAGGCGTTCGCCAACGCCGATCTACTTTGTCTCTGAAGCCCTCCAAGGCGCCAAGGCGCGACACGAGCTTGAGAAGTTGGCTTATGCCTTACTCATGGCCTCAAGAAAGCTCAGACATTACTTCCTCACCCACCCAATCAGCATGCCGTCCTCGTTCCCCTGGCGGAGATGTTGCACAATAAAGAGGCCACGGGGCGCATCGGCAAGTGGGCGGCCGAACTCGCCCCTTTTCACGACATATGCCGCGCGCACGGTAATCAAGTCCCAAATCCTTGCGGACTTCCTCGCGAGTGGACCCCAGCCGTCCAGCCGCAGAAAGCGGCGAGGACCGGTATGGGCGCTCGACGCGATGGCGCGTCTTGCGTCTCCGCGCGGCGTGGGCGATGGTCACTACCGGGCGGCGCCGCTGTTATACTCATTGCGCCTCGCATTTCCTGCCACCAACAACACGCGAGTACGAGGCGCTACTCTTGGCCTAGCGGCTCAAAGCCACGGGCGCGGCGAGTCCTCGTGCGCACGGACTCGGTGGTGGCGGGCGGTCGACAAGTCTTACGAGCCAAGGACCCCGCACGGCCAAGTACTTGGCGGCCGTGCGAGCCAAGGAGCGGCATTTCTGGGTGTCACGGTCAAGGCCATCCCGCGCGAAAGCGAGCAAGCGGACATTCTTGCAAAGGCGCGACCAACGGCTCCCCACCCCGGCGCATTCTACGAGGTCTCACGCGGCGGCCATCGCGCAGGACAATCGCGACCCGGCCCTATTCCACGAGATCACCCATCGAGGCGTGGCGAGCCAATTCACGCCTTCTTACGGGGCATCGCCGAGCCGACGACCCGGCGACCTTCGCGCCTCGATGCGCGCGATCCTTCGGCTCCTCGGCGGAGTGCTCTACAAAAAGTGCATGCACCGCTCCTACGGTGCCTCACGCGCGAAGGACAGCACCTCCTAGCGGAAATCCACGCGGGCCTTTGCGGCTCGTCGGCAAGGTATTTAGGCAGGGCTTCTATTGGCCAACCGCCGCGGCGATGCCTAAAGCGGTGCGGTTCCAAGGTGCCAATGGATGGGCGGGTAATTCATAGACCCCCCAACGGCCTCAACCCCATCCCCCCTGTATGGCCGTTGGCGCGGTGGGGCATCGACGTGGTCGGACTTCTGCCCCGAGCTCCAGGAGATTTGCGCTTCATCGTGGTCGCTTTGGAATATTTTCCGGTGGCGGAGGTGTGGCGCTAGCCAAGATCACCTCGACAGCCATGCAGCGCTTCCTTTGGCAGAACATCATATGCCGCTTCGGAGTGCCCAAGGAGATCACTGCTGACAATGGTTTGTAGTTCGACTTTGCTCTGTTCAGGGAGTTCTGCGATGACATAGGCATTATGCTTCGGTTCACCTCGGTCGGACACCCACAGTCCAACGGAGTGGTTGAGCGGGCGAAGGGTGCCATCTCCGCCGGAATCAAAAAACGCCTTGTCGGGCTACCAAAAGGCAAGTGGCCCGGCGAGCTCCACAACGTCCTCTGGTCGCTTCGCACAAAAGCGACACGTCCGACGGGGTTCACACCATTCAAACTCCTCTTCGGTGATGAGGCAATGACGCCCGAAGAGATCAAGACCGGCTCACGAAGGGTCCTCGCCTAGGCACCAGATGAAGAGCGCCAGTTGTCCCTAGACCTCCTCGACGGAGAGCGCATCAAGGCCACCCAACACGTCGCCAAGTACGCCCACCAAATGGCCCGCAGCCAGAACCGCTCCGTGTATCCGCGAGCATTCCAGCCGGGGGACCTTGTTCTCAGGAGGGCGCTTCACGCGGACACGGTCGGCAAGCTGGAGTCCAAGTGCGAAGGCCCGTACATTGTCGCAATGGCACTGCAGCGAGGAGCTTACCACCTCGCCACGCTGGAAGGGCAGATGCTCCGCCACACATGGAATGCTGACAGGTTGCGGAAGTATTATGTCTAAGCCGATAAGGGCCGTCTCGTGGCAACCAGTCCAGCGATTAGTCCCTGATTGCTTGTACTCGCTCACCCAAGCAAACGGGAATTTAATAAAGTTTGCCGTTTGCGAGGCTATTCATGCCCCCCCACCACTAACAGTGTGCGGAGGCTTGCTCCCGCACGCACTCTGCGGAGTATAAATAAGACGCAGATGTTTTCCCTGCGCACTCTACTGAGTATAAACAAGACGCGGGTTTCTGCGCACGCGCTGGTGTTGCCACCACGCGTACTCCCCGGAGTATAAAGACGTGGTTGATGTTCCCACGCACAACACGGAGACTCATCTTCGCACGCGCACCACATGGAGACTCACCTCCGCACACGCACGCATAAGAGCCTCACCCCCGCACGCGCACCACATAGACTCACTTCCGCACACGCACTCCACGGAGGTCCACCTCCGCACGCACTCTACGGAGTATAAATAAGACGTAGCGATGAGGTCCGCCTCCGCACGCACTCTACGGAGTATAAATGAGGCGTGAGCGATGAGGTCCGCCTCGCACGCACTCTCACGGAGTATAAATAAGGCGTAGCGATGAGGTCGCCTCCGCACGCGCTACGGAACATAAATAAGGCGTAGCGATGAGGCCGCCTCCGCACGCACTCTCACGAGTATAAAGAAGGCGTCGTGATGAGGTCCGCCTCGCACGCACTCTCACGGAGTATAAATAAGGCGCAGCGAGGGACGCCCACGCGCACTCACGAGTCTAAGCGATTTAGACGTGGATGTCCCGCGCACGCGTTGGCGTACCCTCCGGAGCCTAACTAAGCCGTGGTTGATAGTCCCACGCACGCTCCGGAGTATAAACTAGACGTGGATGTTTTCCCTACGCACTCTACTGAGTCTAAACAAGACGCGGATGTCCCGCGCACGCATTGGCGTACCCTCCGGAGCCTAACTAAGTCGTGGTTGATAGTCTTCGGCGCGCTGACGAGCCTCCTCCAACCACTCGAGGAAGTTGCCTTCCCGGTGTAGCGTCCGCCGCAACAATGCCTTGGCCGCTTCCTCTCCGAAGTGGCGCTAGATCCCCTCGTAGAAGCTCTGCACGGCGGGTAGGGTGGTGTGGACTGCGCCGGACCATACCCCGGCTCCGGTAGGAGCGCTCAAGCCGGGGGCCACCAGCCCCTCCACGTGCTCGCACCCACGGGCGTGGAGCGTGGCAAAGGCAAGACACGCGCTGGCGTAGCCGCAGTGATCGCCGAAGGCTTTCGCACCATCAAGCGCCAAGCTCGAGCCCTCCTCAATCCGTGCCAATGACTGCCTCACGTCCGCGGCATCGTGGGTGAGGTCCGGCACGACGACGAAAAGGCCCCGCAGGGCCCCCTCCAAGGACCCCATGGCCCTCCACGCTGCCGCGGACACGTCATTCAGAGCCTGGCTCTTCTCCTCCAAGGACATGGTAAGCTGGGAACTCTCCTCCTCCAACGCGCTGATTCGCCCGAGTAAGCCGGCACGATCCTCTGCCACAACACGTTGGGCCTCTTCGGCGGCGCGTTGTGACGCCCCCGCCGCGCGAACTTCTACCTCTAACACACAGATGCGGTCGTCCTTCGTGGCATGAGCCTCGTCGGCAGCACGAAGCTGCTCCTCCAGCGCCCTCCGTTCGCAGA
This sequence comes from Melocanna baccifera, assembly GCA_036346265.1. Taxonomy (NCBI): domain Eukaryota; kingdom Viridiplantae; phylum Streptophyta; class Magnoliopsida; order Poales; family Poaceae; genus Melocanna; species Melocanna baccifera. The sequence goes on from JAYEVJ010000284.1 coordinate 150,372, forward strand.
GGCGCGCCTCATCCAGAGCCCGACCGACGGCGACCGCCTAACGACAGAAAGACATAGCTGCTTAGCATACACGCGGTAGGTGATGTCAAGGGCGGGCTCAAGACCTTACCTTCATCCCCGCGGCACCCAGTGCAAGCGCAAGCAGGTCCGCCCCGCATGACGACAGCGCCCGCCGATCCAGCCTGCTGTCACCACATTCCGCGGCTCCGTTGAGGGCACGGAGCGCCTCCGGTTGTGGCACGAAGTCAGACACGGTGAGCCGTGCGGGCCTCGCAGCAGCGTCAGGTGTCCACAATGCGTTTCGCGCAGCGCCACCACTAACCTCGCAGACGCCACCACTGCTCGAACCTTGCCCGCGCCCGGGCGACTTTCCCTCTCCTGACGTCGACGATGGCATAAGCGAAAAAATCGGCGAGAGCTTCGCGAAGTCATGGGGAGAAAAGGAGTTACGCCTACCTCCGCCACCCCCCACTATGGCGTGGGGAGGTGTCCGCTCAGTCCCTGCCTGGGAAGTAATAACCCCCTCCTCAGTCGGGGTGGCCTCGCAGTCGAATCCTAGGCCACCGCCGACCGCGCCCGCCACATGGAACTGCCCCGTCCGCGAAGGCGATTGCACCCGGCGGCGTTTCGACACTGGAGAGCCAGAGGATGCACCCCGACCGCTCCAGTACCTGCACCTTCCGGCGCGGGCAGCATGATCGTGGCGGCTGCAGCCGGTGATGACGACGAGTGCTCCGCTGCTGCAATCGTCGCCAGGTCGGGCGCCGGCGGAAGGCTTGTGGCAGCCATCGTGGGCGACGGCGGCGCGGGAGGCAGGTCCTCGCCGACTGGCATCGGCGACAAGGTGTCGTCTCCAACGACGTCACCGCCAAGGCCCGCCTCACCACCTAGGTCCTCGCTGGCCGCAGTGTGACCCTCCGCGCTGCCATGCTTGGACCCACCCCCTGACACGTCGTCCGGGTCAGTGGCCTCTGCCGCTAAGTCGACCGACAGGTCAGAAATAGCAGCCTGGGACCGGGACCTTTGCCGCCGAGACGACGCCCCTGCCTCGCCGGCACCATCACGGCGACGGGGTGAACTCCGCACCGGCACTGGGCGCTCGGGCACAGCGAGGCCAAGGACCTCGCACACCCGGTTTATCCACCCTAACCTCGCAGGCTTGGTTGCGGCTTCGCGTAGAGTGTGCTCCTTCCACGTGTACGACCCCAGGAAGGCGTCGACGGCGCGCTCAGCGTCCCGCAGCGAGAGCACTGCATACCCGGTGGGCTCCTGCAGCGTCGACACCGAGGGGCGGACGCCATCCCTCCGCGTATCGCGCCGTTCGTATTTCCACAGGCCGGAAAGCGGAGACACCCCGTACATGGTAAATTATTCGGCAAGATCGCGCATGTTGAACCGAAGGGTCACGCCACCAAGTCTCCGCGCCTGCCACTGATCCTCGCCCACCGGCTTCAGCCCGGGCAGCACTCGAAGGCTATCGGTTGACCCCGACACGCAGGTTCTTCGGTCGGCGCCACGGCGAGAGAACCACCGCCGCATCCACCCTCCCACTTCTCCTTCGTCGCCGAGCGGGGACTAGGTGCGCGTAGCCGCACCGCACCACGGCGAACGCCGCCAAAATTGGGACAAGACCCTTCTCCGACTCTCTTTGGCTGGCAGCGCGCATCATGAAGAAGGGCGAATAAGCTCACGCGTGGATGACCGCCTTCCACGCGGATTGCCCAAGCAAACACCGCCAAACGGACTATTGCATTCGGGGTCAACTGCGCCAACTCCAATCCATAAGCCTTCAGGACCTCACCAACAAAGAGCGTCGACGGCATCCGGAGTCCCGCTTCGAAGAACGCGGCAAAGACAATCGCCTCTGACTCCTCGGGATGAGGCTCCACTTCGTTGCGAGCGGGCAGGCGGCTACGTAACGGTCGTCTATCTTCTTCTCCCGCACGAGAGCTTCGATTGTCTCCTCGGTGGCATGGCTTCGCCCCAGCACTGCAGAGCACCACCCCTGCGAGCTCTGCCGGGCGTTGTACACCTTCCGGGTCTCCATTGACTCATGAGCCACCACCGAATATTCCGCCTGAGGCGGCGTCGAGCCGCGCTGGCCCGACGAAGCGCTGCCACTCAGTCGGTGGCCGGAATCTCCGCGGCTTGTCATCTTTCTTTCTGCACGACGGAATGGCCAGAGCAGCGGTGAGTGGATTTCGCACAGCAACGCGGAACAAACTGGGCGCACGTGAACGGGATGCACGCCTGTGTGCCAATAAAGCACCTTTTATACAGCCCCTTCGCGTCCCGCCATCGGGAGGCCAACCGGCGGAGCTGCCGTCGGTCCCGCCACGCCCACGAATCGAGAATCGATCGCGGGATGGCTCGCCGCGTGTCTCGCTTCCCTTGGGAACAGACGTGGGCGCGCGGTTGCAAGGCTCCTGACATCCCAGGCGCACCAACCAGGCAGCGCTGCGTGTACCGCCACCTCGGGACCATGCGTACGACGGTCGCAAAGCGCCTCAGCCTTCCCAACGCACGGCATAGCAACTCCGAATCGTCTGCGGGACCGTCCCGCGCCAAACAAAGTTTTTCGGCCCCGCAGCACGGCCCCGGCAACAGCTGCAGCCCAGCGGAGGGAAGACTCCGCGACTCCCTCGAAGCCTTCACCTCTGCGGGACGGCCCGGTCCGCCCGCCACAAAGATCGCTGCGGCAGTACCAGATGCAGCGCGCGCGCCAAGACGTCCCTTCCACTCCGCTGGCTCGGAACAACCTGGCGCTTGCCGCACATTAAACCCCTTCGCTCTTACCACAACCGTTTTTGTACTCTGACGTGTCCCGTGCCTTTCTATGGATGCTAGGTCACACAAAGCACTAGTGCAACGGGTCAGCCGGCGGGGCAGCTACAGCTCCGCCTTTGATGTAGTTCCTGCCTCCGCGCCTTCGACGAGGTCCCCACCTCCGCAAGCCGGCTTCGAGCCCGACCTCGGCTTCACCCCCTATGAAAAGACACCTCGCCGCGCACCCGTGCGCCGGCACGGTCCCACATACTGTCAGCACGGCCAACCGGCGGCCGATGATGCGTCACGGGCAAAATGAGCACGCGGCGCACTCACCAGGATGCGGACGCGTCAGAGTAGACTCCTCGGCCCACGCAACCGGCGGAAGTCGAACCGCGCGATCGCTATGCGCGGCGCGCGCGCCGCCCACTTGCCGCCCCTACGTATTTGACCCACATAGGCAAAATCTTCACCTTCGCGGAGCAGCTCAGCTCCGCCTTCGGCGAAGTCTTCGCGCCTCCGGAGCAGACCAGCTCCGCCTTCGGCAAGGTCTTCGCCCCCGCGCAACAGCTCGGCTCCAAAGTCACCCTCGCCTAATATCACACAACTCACAGGCCGCAGGGACGGAGGGGGCCAAAGGGCTCGGCGGCATGGCGTCGGCCTGTGAAGCCCTTCACCATGAGAGGCTCCTGTTGTGGGGGTGGCCCCCACCTAAGCCCAGCTTACCTGTTAGCGAGTTATGAACCCGTGTACGACGACAAGATGGTCTCGGGAAGAATTCGAGTGTAAGGGCACTATTGTAAAAATGCTTCTCGGGACATATGTATGGACTGGACGAAGCCTCTGGGGAGAACAGAGGTCATTTGTTTACCTAACTCTCCACCACCATACTCTCTCTGTTTGGTCTGTAGTCACAACACTATGTTTTTAAAAAGAATGTAAATACTAATTTGAATATTCTCGAATATGAATATGAATCAAATGGCGTAATGAATACGAATTCGAATCGAATATATACTTAATTCGGTCGAATGTGAATATTCTAAAATTTTTGTAACAAATCTCGGTAGAACAAATTTATGTAACATGACTACACGTCTACACAAGCTAGCAGTCTAGCGCATAGCGTTGAAAATTATACAAAGTAATTTTTATTTCTTACTTGTAAATCTTAATTCATCAGAAAATTGCTTCCTGCAATCATCCCCAAGAAGGTCGCTAGCTGGGATACGTTCATATGAATTTCTCCTAGTAGTGGAGTATCCTACCTACATGCACAACTGATGAGCTGTAGATGTCTGCAGTTATATATCCTACGCTGTAAGACTAGAATAATCATGGATGAAAACGGATCGAATACGAATTGAATAATCTTAAATATAAATTTGAACATTCTTAAATACGAATTCATATTTTAAAACAAATATGAATACGAGTTCAAACATTCTCGAATACGGATTTTACTTATTATATTTGTGTTTTTTAATATAAATATCAGATAAAACGGATTATTTTTTACCATTTTTCATCCTTAGGTGCCAGCCACAAGGTCGAGTCAAGTCAGAAATAGAGGGAAGCAGCAACACGCCGCTCTCTAGTGGCAAGGTGGAACGACGGCGGTGTAGGTATAGCACCGAAGTTTGTTGTTGATGAGTTGGTGACTGAGATTGAGAGGACAGAAACATGGGCGTGACGAGAGGGTAGTCTAAGGATTTCCAAAATATTTTTTTCTCCAAAATGCCTAAACAGACTGGTTTAGTACTAAACAGAGCAAACTTCTGGTGGTAGTATTAAAGTTATCATGAAGAGGTATTTTACGAAAATAAGGAACATTGGGTGGCTTGGCGTTATTTTTCCTAATAATAATGCTATCAAAAGAGCATAAAAATCATAATATTTTGATTGCACTTTGCATGGCATATTTACTAGTATCATTTTCATGTCACAAATCTCGATGCATATCTACAAGTTTAGTTGCATATGCTATCCACATTTTTGGAAGAATAAATAACAAAAATGTTTAATGATCTATTCATAGTACACATATATCAATATATCATGCATCGCAATGTATTCGGCCAGTTATCTTAAAAATAGCTATCAATCACGGGCAAAAGATTTTCCATAAAACCTCAAGGAGTGTTGGGAAGCTTTGTCCGTCGTTAGAGCTGTACTCAAGTCAAAGTGGAGAAAATTAATTCTACAAATATAGGAAAAAACAGTGATCTGGTACATAAAAAGGCTTTCATAAATGCAGAACTAAAGAAATTTCTTCTAATACTACAAAGGCATCAACATGTATGGAAAAAATATAAAAGCTTCATGCACAAAGCGATTAGCTGCGGTGTTTTTTAATTGCAGAAAAAAAATCTTTGTTGTACTGGGATCCTCGTGATTCGTGATTTGTGATAAAAAAGAATTCTGTCATTTTTTATTGGTCATGCCAGCAGTGTGCAGAACACCTGCTTAGTTGAACTTGACTCTGACCGCCCGATCACGATCCGACCGCCCACGAGCGTGCAGGGTCTGAACGCAATTATAGGAGGGTTAATATACATATAGACGGAGGAGGGTTAATAGTGGAGGCGAACTGAATATTTTTTATGAAATAGTTGAGAACATTTTCCGGGCAAGACAAGTGTTCGATCCGATCAGATGATTGGTGTTGTTTTGTTTTATTATAGAAACATGGTTGGTGTTGTTTGGATTGTCACACAAATCAATCTAAGCCTTTCATAAAGACAATGGATCGCTAGGATTAAATATGTCTCGCAAGCACTAAATGAAAGATATATGAAACCAAACTTTTCACATTAGTACAGATTAAGTTGAAAGATGGAAATGCTTGCCTCCATGCATTCGATAACAACATACATATCTTATGTTTCTTAGCCACTTAATTTCTTCCTTGAAATTTAAAGGATGTTTTACTATCTGCTAATAGCCAGTAGCTTACTGCAGCAACAGCAGTGGTCGAACTGTCAAAGAGAGAAGCATCACCATCAGTTACAATATGCAATTCACAAGGGCGAATTTGGTGCAACTATGGAGTGTATGGGAAATTCAGTTGATTGTTCTCCTTAGCTTTGTCCTACAACTCTTTCTCTTCTTCACTGGAGGTCTCCGGCGACGCAGAACCAATATATTGCTTAGGGTTTTTATCTGGTTGGCTTATGTGGGAGCGGACTTGGTTGCTGTTTATGCCCTTGGCCTTCTCTCTCGTTATGAGGACAAATACGATTTTGAAAGGGACTCATTTAGGGGGATGGACCCTTTGGCCTTCATCTGGGCGCCGTTTCTTCTCGTTCATCTTGGTGGACAAGACACTATCACCGCCTTTTCCATTGAGGACAGCAATCTATGGCTAAGACACCTATTGAACCTTGTAGTCCAGGTCACTCTAGCCTTGTACGTCTTCTGGAATTCGATGGGCCAAATCAATTTGCAGCTAGTGGCTCCTGCAGTCTTCATATTTGTTGCTGGAATAATCAAGTATGGGGAGAGGACATGGGCGCTCAAGTGCGGGAGCCAGGATGGACTCCGAAGCTCAAGTGGGTACGAGGGCAAACAATTGGCAGGACAAAACAATGTGGATGGCAGCTATTCTAGCAGGGCATCCTACGCTCTTCAAACGGTGCTATTTGCTCGAGGATTGTTTGCAGGACGCACCCTCGGACAACTGGAAGAACAAGAGCGACAGAAATCGGTAGAAACGCAAGGACAAGACAAACAAGTGCAAAAGAAATTGTTATATGTTTTGCAAGGACAAGAAAAACAAGTGAAGAACAGTATCATACAATTGGAGCTTGGGATGATGTATGATATCCTCTACACTAAGGCCATGGTGCTTCAAACATGGACCGGCTGCATAATACGGTGTGTTGCCCACATCTCCATGATTGTTTCTTTTGTGCTCTTCATTGTAACCAGAAAGCACGGTCATAGTAGAGTTAATGTTGCAATCACCTATACACTGTTCATTGGGGCCCTCATCATGGAAGCCTGTGCTATTGCTATGGTGACGCTATCACCATGGACATCGGCATGGGCGCACTTGAAAAACCGCAAGCTGCTTTGTTGGCCTCCTCAGAATGGCATGTCATCTATTTTCAAGGCCATTCGAGGTGAGAGGTCATGGCTGTCAAATTCCGTGGGCCAATATAACCTTGCAGACTATGCTATCCGTGATAGGTCCACACCTACTGTGATCTCAAAGATGATCAATGCATTTGGTTTGGAGAAGCCCTGGAGAAACCTACGGCACATCAAGCACGTTGAGGCCGAGAAGATGATCGAGTATTTTGTGGAATGTATCCCCAGACAACTGACCACACGGCCGTTGGCTCTCAGCAAGCAGTTCATCAGATATATAGCGGGCATACCTTTTGAGCAGGCCATTATCGAGCTACATCTATGCACAGGCATATTCGTACATCGATACTTGGTCAGTCCAATTTCTTCTGGTCCTGAAGATGGTGAGAGAAATAAGGCACTTGTGGAAGAATGCGAGAAGCTGGCAAACTACATGATGTACCTCCTTGCGGTGCACCCTTCCATGTTGCCCGTCAACAGCGCCGCTGCACATCAAGCTATAACCGAGTTCTCCAACCGTATGAAGAGCATTAGCTACAACACGGGGAGCAAGCTAGAAATCATGGAGCGCGCTTTGAAGGAACGGTATGAAGTGCTATTCCCCCATCACCAGGATCTCAGGCCAATCACCGGATTCAATATTGAGTCAATCACCGGGCCGGATCTCGAGCGATGGTTGGTGGAGATCAAAGATGTATGGACGAGGATGATCGCGTACGCGGCCGGCAAGTGCCGCGGGGAGCTGCACGCGCGGCAGCTGGGCGACGGTGGGGAGCTTATCACCTTCGTCTGGTTGCTCATGCTGCACCATGGTCTTGGGGATGCGTCTGACAGGGAGCTCAAGTTGTCACGACAAACTGATCCTCAAATGACAGGGTTGGATGAGCCACCTCCGCCACTCTATGCCTTATGAGAGCGACATTGAACAAATTGCATGAAGGGCTCCCGATCGAGGGGGATGCATCACATTGAAAGGGATCGAGCAAATAGTTTCTGCCGCTTGGCAGATTTAAAACAGTGTGCAATCGGTTGAAGCTACGTTTGTCTAGCTACCATCATTATATCTGCATGCTTGTAATAAATTAGAAATCTATATACTTCAGGTTTGCGTTGGCTTTATTGCTTGTTTATTTATGCGTGTATCACTGCTACAGACGGTTCGGAAGCATCATCACAGACAGTTTTCGAACCAAAGCCGTCTGTTTTTATGTGTCAGTGATAATAGGTGGTTATCACGAGCGGTTCGGAGCCGCTCGTGATAACATTCTGACGGTTTTTGACACAAACCGCTCGTGATAGTCGACTTTCACGAGCGGTTAAACACAAAAACCGTCGTGATAGACACGATATCACAGACGGTTCCTGTTCCGAACCGTCTGTGATACACGTAATATCATAGACGGTTCGGAAAAGGAACTGTCTGTGATATCGTGTCTATCACAGACGGTTTTTGTGTTTAACCGTCTGTGAAAGTCGACTATCACAGACGGTTTTCGACAACGAACCGTCTGTGATAGCAATTACAACAGTAGTTTTATTTGCTGTTTTTTGGCTAGCCTCAGGATATGCTAGATTACACAGATCTAACAAATGAATCACATACAATATTGCAACTCAAAGTTACACAGATAAGTTAATTGCAACTCAGTGAATTACAAATGTAACAAACGGCCAATAGATCACATACAAATATAGAATGAAAATCGTCACCTTTATTCGACTAATGTTTGATTAAGCACACAACTGAGTGATTTGTACAATTGCATCCAATGTTTCAACATCTAATTATCACCATTGCCGGAGTAGAACTCTCCAGCCTTGTTTATACACTGTCCTATTAAGAACCCGGAGAGTGTTGCACGAATTTCGATGAGTTGGTTAAGATCATATGTACTTACGTCGAAGTCCACCCGCTGTCGCTAGGAGCAATAAGTCATTAATTAGCATGTGTGTATATATATACATATATAATCAAAAAATAATAATTATTGCAAGAACATGACAAACATCTGGATCATCGATCTTACTATCCATGATTTCCTTCATATGGCGGCAAACGTAGAATCCACATATGTTGCCCTGTAGTTGCTGGTGACACTGCAAAAATTGCATTATGTACATAGGTATTGTCAATTCTAGAGGCATTATAACAAAGTGTGATATAGGATTGTTGTGTTGTAGCTGGTACCGGAAATCGCGTGTTGTGTCGCAGCGTGTCACTAGATTTATCGTGTCTTCCTCCGTGGGCAACATAAGTGGCAAACGACCTACGTGATTCAAAAAAGTTAGCCTCGGCCGTTACAAATGAAGGAAATATTACAATAGAGTTATGTATGGAGGAAATGAGTTTACTTGTTAAGTACTTCTTGCACACAACTGAAGTCGTGGTTGCTCCTAAGTAGAGAATCAAGGTATATTACCTTGCTCCACTTTGGTATAATCACAATCAAAATCCAGTGTTGCCTAGTCATGTACACACCATACTGATTAATCCTAAGTTCATGCTGCATGTAAAGTACAAATAAAACATGTGTGGCAACTAATAAAGCACTTACCCTTGGTTGAAAGGAAACATGACGTACTCCTTGTCGATGTGAGCACGCAATCCCCTCGTTATGTAATCTTGCACGAAGGATTCATTACCTTTGATAACTTGCTCGGAGACCAAGTAAGGGTCGAGGAAACCCACCGGTTGTCGCGATCGCCGGACTTGTTGGATCATGCATCTATACATAAGGAAAGAGTAATGATATTTATCGGTATAACGTGAATGTAGAACTTCATTGTACAATACACTTACAAAGTGTCCAAAGAGCGTAGAAGCGGCGTCGAGTTAAATCGAGATTGAATAGTAAAAATAAGTTTTCGAATGTCACGACGATGTAGCCTGTGTCGTGGAGGAAATGCTGTTCCGTATATTTCATAGTGAATGCACTCTGCCGGATTGGCTTCATGTTGGACTTCTCCATGTACCAGGCATGCAATGTATTGCAAATCATGCCAAGCCTGGGTAATTGTGACTCAGGGACCAACGACACTCCTAGAGTGAACTTCCATGGCACGGGAGGCTTATTTTTCTTCCCTTGAGTCTTATAGCCTCGCTTACGATACGTTCTCGGTGGCGTCTCGGCGGGAGCCGATGCAACAGGCTTCCGAACCGGAGCTGGAGGTGGAGCCGATGTGACAGGTCCAGGGCGATGTCCCTCTTGGGACACTGGAGGTGGAGATCGTGGCACGGACAAGTCAAGGGCAATGTCCCTCTTAGGCCACTGAACGAATGTGTAGACAGCATCCCCTAATGTCTTAATCTCTTCGTTTGGGGGCTTCTCAAGAGGGACGGTCTTAAAAATATCATTAATCATGTCCACCTGGACCTTTATGAAACCGGTCTCTACTTGTACACCGTGCACCAGCGTACTTGACAGTAATGGATACACCATCCCCCGCCCAGCGTCAATGGGAATAGAGCCAATAAGCCTGACTCTGAGGATGCAAGGCATGAGCCCCTACATAACGACACAAGATGAGTTAAGGCGTCCACCAAAGAGATCTATGCAGCATTCTAAAGAGGTGCATTACCTGAATGTCATCAATAGGTAAGTGGGCGTCGTTATGTTCAGTATTTGGTGTGGACGCGCAGCTACTACAACGTTGAGGGGGACTGGGTACCGCAGTAGTAGGGGTGGGTTGCGATTGGTTGCGGACTTGTCTCAGTTCTTCCCTCAATGAATCTATCTCTCCTCGAAGTGAGGCAGTCTGCTCTTGAAGTGAGGCAGATAGTTGTTCTTGAAATTGAGCACGAAACTCCTGTTTCATTTGGTCGTTGTGGTACGCCTTGGATATCTTTCTAGTCCTATATGTCTCGGAGTAATCTGGAAATTCGTGCTTCCAAGATACATAAACCCCCAAACCTCGTGTGCGACCTGGGTGCTCCCTGTTTCCCAAGGCCTGTGATAGTAAATCTCTCTCCTTGTATTCTTGAAAGGATCCACGAGAATATTCGGTAGTCAATGATTGCTGCAATAGGCAATTAATCATGTTATTTTTGAACCCATGAAGTTCAAGAGGTGTTAACAACTATATAGTTTAACTTATCTTACCAGGCGTTGGGACACTTCCTCATCTGCGAGGTTTTTGAAAGAGACACCCGAAGATGTGGTTGATGACCTCGCTCTTAACCAGTTTCGAGCACGCTCGTTTGCGATCCCGGCAAATGGCGGGGAGACCTCCGATCGGAGTGCGACCTCGTCCTGCATCATCCATGCGGGAATTTACCCACGTACCCAGCGGTACCGAGTCTGTGAGGGTGAGTGTTTTGTGATTGGATAGCCTTGTGCGCCGCACTTTGTTGTTCAAATTCAGTCGTTGTCTTCATCTGCACAAAGGCCTCCCATGTTTCCGGCGACACGAAAGGATACTTTGTGAAGGGCGTAAGATCCTTGGCCACGTACCATGTCACAAGAGTGCTCTTAAAATTCTTCCATGCTTTTCCCATTGTGAGGAGCGCGTGCCGTCGCACGAGTCCCTGTACTTCTGCTGGGATCTCGAACAAATGTGTAACTTCGTCCCATAGCTGATTTTTGTGATCGTTTGACAACTCTCTCCAGCTTGCTATGGTGATGGGGACCCGTTCCCTTCCAATTATCCCGCAGGTACTCCGAAATGATGCTATTGCTTTCTTCGGTTGCAGAGGGATCCCATCCGGAGAGACCACCGTGATGGTCATTCGGCCATCTGGCCTTTTCGATACTCCTCGACCACGCTTAGTTTTCCCAATCTTGAGAGCGTGAGACCCAGATGACGACGACGAAGCCTGTGAGGACGCCATCTCTCTTCTAAGAAAAAAATAACTACAATGTGTCACTAGCTTGTAAGGTGTGGGCCTAAACAAAGTTCTATGAAGCAAATGACACAAACTAGTGTATCAAGTTCATTGAACCCGATACACTAGAGTGTGTCACTAGCTTCATGCCCTTTGAAGGTCTATGTGACATATATTTTTGGATGACTATGTGGACGCAGTGAGGTGTGGTATATCTCTAGCTATAGCTAGCTGCTAATAATTCATATATAGCAATATAATTCTAGTATGATTATGTGAGCACAAAGATGACATCAATCGAAATACAAATGTCATAACATGTATGTAATATATGAATTGAACATACCATTTGAACTATAACACATATCCAAATACAAATGACAAATGAATTTAACATACCCATCAATCCAGTATGTGTAAATTCGGCCAGCATATATATCAATATGACAATCCAGCATGTGTAAATTCGGCCAGCATATATATCAATATGACAATCCAAAGATGTGTAAATTCGCCAAGATATATATCAATATGACAATCCAGCATGTGTAAATTCGGCCAGCATATATATCAATATGACAATGTAGCATATATATCAATATGACAATGTAGCATATATATCAATATATGAAACATGAATAATGTATCTTCATTATTCTATATGAAACATGAAACAACTAGCTACATGAAACAAATCTAAAACCTAGCTAGAGTCGGGGGCGGGAGCCAGGCTTGGGGGAGGGAGTGGCGTCGAGGAAGGAGGGCACCGGAGTCGGGGGAGGGAGTGGCGTCAGGAGGGAGCGTCGGCGTCGGGAGGGAGCGTCGGCGGGAGGGCGCGGCGTCGGCGGCGTCGGGAGGGAAGGGCGGCGCGAGAGATACCAGGGCGCTGGAGAGTGCGAGAGTGCGGAATCTGTGCCCTAGTTGACGGTATTTATAAGGGACACTATCACAGACGGTTCCCTTAAGGAACCGTGTGTGATAATTCTATCACAGACGGTTCTATAAATAAACCGTCTGTGATACTCTATTTTCATAGACAATTATACGTTACGATCGTCTGTAATAGTATGCCTATCATAGACGGTATACACTTAGAACCGTCTGTGATAGTATTACTATCACAGACGGTTCTTACCTTATAACCGTCTGTGATAATATAATATCATAGACGGTTATAAGTGGAGAACCGTCTGTGATAACTATCACAGACGGTTCTAAGTACATAGCCGTCTGTAATAAGTCTTTGCCCACTACTTGTCGATCTGTAATAAACCTTTGCCGGCTGGCTGTTGTAACTACACTACCAGCATTCAATAAGACCTCTCACAGAGTGTAATGAATATAACTACTCCTACCAGCATGCAAATTCACAAATACATCATAGTTCCTGAGTCAAGTTACAATTACAATAAAACATATATAATAGTTACATTTATTACACATAGCTATTTTATTTTAAATAAAGTCCTTCACGATGATCGACACGCATATAGTTTGTTTCATCGCCTTGTTCTTCCTCGAGCCTGATGCCATCTCCGAATGGAGGCAAATCATCAAATTGATTGTACTCTTCCTCATCCACAACATTCTCAACTCCGACAATCCTTCTTTTTCCCTGAAGAACTACATAGCGCTTCTTATTTGCCGGGTCGGTTACATAAAATACTTGAACAACTTGCCTCGCGAGTACGAATGGTTCGTCTTTGTATCCTACACATTCGATGTCCACGGTAGTGACACCGTACTTGTCGACCTTTACACCCCATGGGAGATGGACCCAACGGCACCGAAATAGAGAAATCTTGAAAATTACGTAGTCAAGCTCCCAAATCTCCTCTGTAAGCCCGTAGTACGAGCTTGGGCCAGCGGTACCGACGTGCGCATCATAGGCATCTATGCGGACACCTGAGTTCTGCACAGTGCTCTTTTTATCCTGATCTGTTGTATAAAATGTGTAGCCATTAATGTCGTATCCTTGCCATGTCACAATTGTAAATTTTGGCCCTTTTGCCAACCATTGTAGTGTTTCACTTGACGACCTCCTAGTCAATTGCGCCTTCAACCATTCGTTGAACTGACAATTGTGTTGTCTCGTGATCCAAACTTCTGACTGGCCTGCATACTTATTTTGATCCGGAGTTATTGCTTTCCTTCCGATAATCCCGATACCTTCTAACCTCCCCTCGTGACGAGATACAGGTACACCTATCGAATCGACCTGAGCCATGTAGCCGATGCAGAATTCAATGACCTCTTCTGTTGTATAACCTTCGATGATGCTACCCTCCGGTCGAGATCGATTGCGTACATAGGACTTGAGAATTCCCATATACCTCTCGAAAGGGTACATATGACGTAGAAACACAGGGCCGCATATTTTTATCTCTTTCACAAGGTGGACAATGAGATGGACCATGATATCAAAAAATGATGGAGGGAAATACATCTCTAGATGACATAGAGTTGTCACCACCTCGGTTTGCAGAGCATCTAGTCCATCGGGATCAATGACCTTCTGAGCAATTGCGTTAAAGAAATAACACAGCCTTATGATTGTTACTCGAACCTTGTTCGGCAAAATACTTCTAATTGCAACAGGTAGCATTTGTGTCATTAGCACATGGCAGTCGTGGGACTTCATGCCAATTAATTTCAAATGTTCCATGGAAACAATTTTCTTCGTGCTGGTGGAGTGACCGGATGGAACTTTCACACCATGTAAGGACCGCACAGATTCAGTTCTCGGACTTAGACAGAGTGTAGCAAGCTGGGGGAAGGTATGTTCGGCCTTTATCAGTCTCTATCGGTGCTAACTCGGTCCTAATGTTCATAGCGACCAAGTCACGCCTTGCGTTAACACCATCCTTAATTTTATCAGGAATGTTCAATAAGAGACCAATCAAACTGTCACATATATTCTTCTCTACGTGCATGACATCGATGCAATTGCGAACTTCTAAGTACTCCCAATAAGACAAGTCCCAAAATATTGACCTTTTTTTTCCATATGTTCTTCCTCAATTTACGCCCCTTTCCAAGCACAACATTTATATCCTTGACCATATCATACACCTCTTTCCCGCTAAAAGGTCTTGGTACTGAGTCATCTTCTTTTTTTCCATCAAATTGTTTTTTCATCTTGCGGTATGGGTGATACTTTGAAAGGAACCTACGGTGACGCATGTACACAGTTTTACGCGAGTTGTTCAACCACACACTCTCGGTATTGTCTAAGCAGTGTGGACACGCTTTGGCTCCTTTTGTACTCAACCCTAAAAGGTTACCAGGGGCAGAAAAATCATTAATGGTGCAGAACAACATAGCGCGTAGAGTAAAGTTCTCTCGTTTGTCCGCATCCCATACATGTACCCCTTCATTCCACGGTATTGCAAGATCTTCTACCAATGGTGCTAGGAACACATCAATATCGTTGCCAGGTTGCTTCGGCCCTTGGATAAGTAGTGACATCAAAATATACTTCCGCTTCATACACAGCCAAGGAGGAAGGTTGTACATGCATAGAGTCACGGGCCAGGTGCTATGTCAGCTGTTCATGTTACCAAAAGGATTCATTCCATCTGTACTCAACCCAAACCTTATATTTCTCGGTTCCACACCGAAATCTACAAACATCCTATCGATGTTCCTCCATTGGGCAGAATCAGCAACATATCTTATCATTCCGTCTTTCTTACGCTGCTCCAAGTGCCAACGCATCAATCTTGCATCCTTGCGGTTTGCAAATAAACGCTTCAAACGGGGGATTACAAGAAGATACCACAACACCTTAGCAGGAAGTGCTTGCTTCACCTCGATACCCTTTCCATCATCAGAGTCATTTTTACGCTTGTATCGTGATACTTTGCACACCGGACAAACATTTAAGCTAGCATACTTTTTACGGTACAGGATACAATCATTCGGACATGCATGTATTCTTTCTACTTTCATTCCTAATGGACAAAAAATCTTCTTGGCTTGGTAGGTGATTCTCGGCAACACATTTTCCTTTGGAAGCATGTCCAACCATTGCTTGCCTTCAATTTCAGTAGTTCTAGAACTGATGACAACCTCGTGTATTGCGGCTTGCATCCCGAGAACAAAGGTTTCTCCGAGTCCTCCATCAAGCCCTCGAATTTACCAAACTCTCTCTCACTGTAGTTCCTTTCTGCATCACGTAACATCTGATCCAGATTGTCATCCTGTAATCCATCCGCGGCCTCATGATCAAAAGCACAGTCCACAACTAGCATATCGTTGTCCCCATCGACTATGTCATAACTACCAGCTTCTTGTGTACACTTCTCTTCACCGTGACTGGTCCAACATTTATATCCTTTTCTGAAACCTTTTCGAATCAAGTGAGCTTCGATCTGCGCTGAGTTGCTAAACATCTTGAGACTATCACAATCAATACATGGACAGTACAAATATTTTATCCCCTTCTTTAACATATCCAGCTCGGCCGCTCTTCTAAAAACAGACACGCCAATAATGTACTCTTCACTCACACGGTTCTCAATGTACATCCAGCTACGATCCATTTCCGCTAGCTACACAAGTAACAAATGGTTGCCAAAAATGATTATTACCGTAACTACATAGCATATAAATTATCATCTCTAAGCCTTCCATTACAAAAACATGTATATAAGCATAATTAAAAGTAATTGAGTACTAACCTCTGATTAGATCACTAAGAAGATGGCGATATATTTTCACCCCCGAACTCCCAAAAGCCGGCCGCCTTGCTCCACCGATGCAGCGCAATAAAAAAACAGATCTGTGTCGACACCGTCCAAGTATTAATAGTGCAATTTATCACAGACGGTTATTAACACGAACAGTCTGTGACAATTCATATCAAAGACGGTTTGTTATATGAACCGTCTGTGATAATAGAGACATCACAGACGGGTAGTGTTAATAACCGTCTGTGAAGTATCATAGACGGTTATTAATACTAACCGTCTGTGATGTCTCTATTATCACAGACGGTTCGTATAACAAACCGTCTGTGAGCTATCACAGACGGTTATTAACACGAACCATTTTTGATGTCTCTACTATCGCAGACGGGTCGTGTTAATAACCATCTGTGATAGTATCACAGCCGGTGGCGCGATGAACTATGCGTGATAGTTAAGCCTGACGCATAGTTCCGTATGAACCGTCTGTGATTTACCCGTTCAGTATAGCCTGTTTTGTAGTAGTGTATGCATGTACGAACAAAGTGTGTTTTGTCTTGTTTAAGCGTTTGATGTAATCTACATACATTCCCCTATTTAATATAAGTGTTCGGTGTCATCTATACATTACCCTACCAATATTATTACACTTGAGGATAAATTTACAAGTTCATGAGCTCCAATATTCTCATTGTTATGAATATTGTGTATGTATTCAAGAGCTCCAATGGGTAATATATATATAGGGTATAAAGAAAACATAAAACTAAACACCAGTACAATACAAAATACCATAATACCCTTAACACCCCCACTCTCAAATACAAGACGTATGCAATAGCATTGTATTTGAAAAGAGTTAACATTAAAATAGGAAAAATCTGAAGTTTGAGCCTTGATAATGTCATCGTAGCGTGCAACTCTTGGAGAATATGTCGAGTTGAAGAGAAATAGATAAAAGTATGGCGGCGCAAATCAAAACTCAAGATGGCAACGATGCAATGCACAAGCGCAACAGAAGCGTGGCGGTTTAAAGGGAAGCGACAGCATCATAATGACTTCTACGATCTGCACACGACTAAGAGAGAAAAGCGGCGGTGGCTGCTATGCAAAAAGGAAATTCCTATGCTTCTATGACTAACTATAAATTTATAGATTAGCATGGTTTTGACGAACTGAAAGACGGATGCTACAGAATTGAATAGACGCAACGAAAGACTCAGAAGAAAAAGAAAAAGAATCAAAATCCTAACAGCAAAATTGACAGTTGCTAACACCAACACAAAAATCTCCTTTCAACGTGTCCTCGGCTCCACCACCAACCCACCCAATAAAATATCTGAATTCAATCCTCTCGAATAAGAAGTCAGACATCAGCTAGATTATGAATTTTGAGTACCTAAATACGAATTTTGAGCTAGATTACCAATAAAATATCTCCTTTCAACGTAATTTTGAGTACCTAAATTACGAAAATTTGTTCTCTATCCTATCTCATCATTGCTTCATTGATAGTTAGATATGAGCTAGAACATACAAAGATAACATATGAGAGTAAATCAAACAGATATATGAATAAATACGAAGAACATGAAGTTTACATTTATAAGAAGCCCGGTTTCAAACCCCACTAGAAAAAAAATTTTAGGTGATTATTCCTCTGGTGTGGCTCACTGGTTTGACCATAGCCAGTTTAGCTGCTTCAGCTCCGGTTTGAGGCAGTCCCATTACATGGGCAATATGATTACATGAATCAGGCCAGATCGGGCGTCATTTCCATTTTCTTTCCCGGTTGAACCTCTCCTCTAGTCCAGTTTTCATAACTAGGACTATATGCTACTAACATGAAGGTAACACACATCAGAAAAGTTAGGCTTTACAAAAGTTTAGTGAATAAATGCGAGATAACAATAAATGAAATGCTAGGATGCCTTGATACGTGATACGGGTACGGCGATACGGATAAAAAAATTGTAAACAGGTTTCCAATGGTATAACCATCAATGCTCAATGCTTGGCTAGTAATGAAAAAAATGAAAATTGAAAAGTTTAAATGACATACCATTTGGCAGTTTGGCACACACCCACTTGGTTGCAAGAAGATATTTCGTAACAATTCTTGATCCCGGTTGAAAGATTTCTTTTAATACATGGTTTGACCTAGGCAAACAAAGGTATGACCTCATATCAGTTGAATCCTCTATCGCTAGCTTGTAGACGATAAATCTTACCAAAAAAGCATTAGTGAACAACTAAATAATAGATCATGGAGAATTAGCCAATTAGATAACATTCTTTGCAACATAACATAATATAGGTTGATAGAAGATAGGAATAGGTTACAACTTGCAGTGCTATCTATTGGAGTACTTCCACTTGCCATCCTGATCAGAAATATATTACAAAATTGTAAAATGATTCAACACAAAATGTAAAGATCAGATTTCCCTCTTGCTTGTCCCATAAAAAAAAGGCTTCTTAGCAAAAGGAAAAAGGAAAGGAAACCAATTATCATTTGTCCCACACATGCTTCAGTTTTGTTTATTTCATATATTAATGAAATCGCATTGCACAGCAACTCAAATTGGATGGTTTCCCATATTTTTGTCTTAACATATCAAATATTTCAGCTAGAACACACTTGCTGTCTCTCTAACATTTCACTTTCTTTCACATTCAACACTAGTTTTGTAGTACTGTTGTCACTCAGTAATATTAGCATATAATTACTCACTCAGTATTGTTGTCACTATAGCTATAAACAACAAGCATCGATGGCAAAAGCAGATGAAAGGAGTAAGCAAAGCAGCGGGAGAAGTACCTCGTTGAACCTCTAGGCGGCGGGAGACACGACGGACCTCTAGGTGGCAGGAGATACGACGGACCTCTAGGTGGCGGGAGAGGTGGCGGCAGCGAGGTCTGAGGTGACCTCCAGGCAACGGGATCGGCAACAAGATCGGTGGGGATCGGCGGATCTCCAGGCGCTGCAAGCAGCGGACCTCCAGGCGGCGGGAAAGGTGGCGGCAATGAGGTTCGAGGTGACCTCGAGGCGATAGAATCAGCGAATCTCCAAGCACTGCGAGCTGGCTGGTGGCCTCCGACCAGTGGCGGCGGAGGCTAAGAAGCGACGCGAATGTCCTGGGGCAGACCGAGAGAGGATTAGGGTTCGGGGATTGCTCGGCTGACCGGTGGCTCGGGTTGTATGCTCGCGTTGGTCTGTCTTCTTTGTTGGGCTGCCTTCTCTATTGAGCTGAGATTCAATTGGGCCATACGTATCGCTCGCGTATCACATGGTATCGAAAACGTATTGAGGTATTTTGTATTTTTTTCGACTGAAATTCACCGATATTGTATCGCCGCGTATCGGAACGTATGGCCATATCGCATACGCGTACGGCAGTCAAGTGGTGTATCGGTGCTTCCATGATGAAATGTAATGCCTGTTTAGGCTAATAGCTGAAAGCCTGAAACCACCATGGGGTAATTCTTCTACATGGAAAGAGATCATATCTGAAAGAAGAAAATGTTCAGTTTTCGTCCAATGGGTAGCTCATAGGAAGTCTTTTTCAAAAGATGATGCAAGTAAAGGCGATTTATGACATGACATACGGTGTTAATAGCTTTCGTCCAAAAATGATCAGAAGTATCATATTCATCAAGCATAGTCCTAGCCATCTCAATTAATATTTGATTTTTTCTCTCTACAATTCCATTTTATTTCGAAGTGTAGATAGTGGAAAGCTCATGCTTTATTCCAAACTCATCACAAAAATCTTTAATTTTAGTGTTTTCGAATTCGGAACCACTGTTACTACGGATTTTTCTTTATTTTGAAATCAAATTTATTTTGGACTCTTTTTGCAAAACTTTTGAAAATGCCAGAGCTTTGGCCTTGTCATGTAAGAAGAATACACCTGTACATCTAGAGTAATCATCTGTAACGAGTAAACAATAGCTATTACCCCCGATAATCTTATACGTCATTGGCCCAAACAAATCCATATGTAAGAGCTCTAATGGGCTATAGGTTGACATGATACTTTTGGAAAAATGAGAATTAGCAATTTGCTTCTCATCTTGGCAAGCGCTACATAATCTATTTTTCTCAAACTTCAATCATTCAAACCAAACACTAAGTCATATTTGAAAAACTTTTTGAGTTGGATCGTGCCAACAAATCCTAGCATTCTATATCATAACCAATCCAAAGAAGATTTTGTCATTAAACAAGTTTTTAAATAAGAATCACTAGAAGAAAAATCAACCAAGTAAAGATTTCTAAATCTAAAACATTTGAAAACTAATTATTTTTCTTTTTCTTTTGAAATGGTAACTCCTTCACTAGAGAATAAGCAAATTAAACTTAGATCACATAATTGAGTAACGGACATCAAATTAAAGTTTAATATTTCTACAAGAGGTTTCCTATATATATATATATATATATATATATATATATATATATATATATATATATATATATATATATATATATATATATATATATATCAGAATTGAGAGTATGTACGTATAGTATACAGTATTTAAGATCATCTAGGTGGTATGAACAATTTTTAAAAGGTAGTATGTATATTTTTTTAGACATACTCCTTTTATGTACGTATATAAAGGTATTTATAAAATACGCTAAAAATTATGGACCCCATTGCAACTTTTTTCATGTGGTTCACATTGGAGTATCTTATATTTAGTATATGAGTATATCTAAAGTGATAAAGGAATATTTAAAGTTTGTTTAGGTGGTATATTAGAGGTGGGTGTAATTACACCGGATGTAAAAGTATTTTTCATATATATATATATATATATATATATATATATATATATATATATATATATATATATATATATATATATATATATATATATATATATAACAAGATAAAAAGAAATTAATGAATGCTAATAAGGAATTGAGAAACCGATAATAGCTTAATATTGATGTATATTGATGTAGCAAATTACTTGATTCTCTAGTTCACCCTCCTAGTGCAAGACATACACTAGTACCAGTGTTGCACAATGCACTCGAACCTCTGAATCCACCACCACCAGATGCCATAATCTGACAAGATCAAACATTGAATGAACTCATACACGGCTATTACAACTTGGTGCATTCTACAAATCAGTGAATCACTAACAAACACATACAAATTAGTGAATCACTAACAAACACATACATACACAGATCTACCCTAATCAACATTCAACAAATTAGAGAAGTGATGTTGATCGAGGGCTCACAGTGTAGGGGAGGCTGCGGTCAGGCGACGTGGAGGGGAGGCTACGGCCAGGCGGCACCATGGAGGGTAAGCGACGACGTGGAGGGAGGCTGCGGTAAGGCAACGTCGTGGAGGGGAGGCGGCGGTGTGGAGGGAGGCTACGGCTAGGGGGCGGCGTGGAGGGACGCTGCGGCCGGGCGACGACGTGGAGGGGAGGCGACGGTGTAAAGGGGAGGCTGCGGCCAGGCGTCGCCGTGGAGGAGAGGCTACAGCCAGGCAGCACCGTGGGGGTGAGGTGGTGGTGTGGAGGTGAGGCGGCGGCATGGAGGGGAGGTGGCGGCGCCGACCAGGGGGACACATGGAGGTGTGAGGGGTGGAGGCATGAGACGGGGGCCGAATGGGAAATGGATCTGGACAAAGGGTGCAAATTAGGTTATAGGTATCAGGGAGCATCCACAATGTATCAAAATTATTTTCTTTTTTGAAAATATAAAAAAGCTAGGATACAAACAGGATATGTATAAGAGCGTATCGAATGAGTATCCGTATGTGATACGGTAACTGATACTGATACGCAACTTTTGAAAAGTATCCGCGCAACGTAGCATAAAACTTCTCTCCCCTACATCTAGCCAATTTTTCAGAAATTTTGGAAGCTTTCCCACAAAATATGCAAGGGCTTACATGGAGTGGGGGCTGCACTAGATATGCCCCTAATAAGTTTACTTTGAATTCTTTGAACAAAATTTAATTTAACACCGAACAATTTTTTTGAATTCAACACGAAAATTTTCATGTTCACACATATACAATCAGTCTTACATCCAAATAGCTAATATATTAGATATTACATTAACATACGTTGCATACCTAGTGATCCCAAGACAGCAGTGATATTAGGCAGTGTGTCGGGTCACACACTACATTTTAGAGCCATGATTCAGAACAACAAATTGTAGATTCATACACACCTCAAACTAACACTAGTCTGCAGTTAGTGAATTCTCCGGTTAAATTGCCATGCAAACTGATCAACAGCCACCATTGCTTGTGAAGCCGAACCAAGAGAACCATCATACCTGTACATTAAGATACCAGTGTGAATTAAATAAATTTTTGGCAGACCACAGATGTATACTGACAATATGTAAAGGAAACTTGTTAGCTGATTTCTGTTAATTAAATGTTCAACAAGCAGATACGCACATAGAGACTAACAAGTAAGCTCCAATCTGCATAATAATAACTCCTTCACCTCCTGGCTTTGTTGTGTTAACGCAACGGGCACAAAACCAGTGTTCATGTATTGAGGTGACCAGATCTACAAAGCATAACTTGCAATCACAATATTGTTGAAGATAACAATGATTCGAAGATATAATTAGCTTTCAACTTTTTTCTAAAAGCAGCAAGGCAGATTCAGACTCATAGGGTGAGAGACCTCACATTGGTTTGGCCCAATAGAGAAGAACTCCATCTGCAGATTATTCCGTTTAACAAAGTCCAAGAATGGTTGCAGATCGATAGCTTTCAATTGTGTTCCCTCTTGCTCTGCTCTGGACAGTTAAACAAAAAGTTTGTAAATTTTCAACTTTAGGAACTAGAGCATTCATGGATCTTAACGAGTAGTTTTTTTTAATTTCTTTGACACTCAGATCTCTGTCACATCTGTGATTCAATTATTGAACTCCATATCAAACAAATTATTCACCAATTTAGTTCTAGGGGACTTGATCCAGATTTCTGTTTCAACCTTCCCTTCATGTCTAAAACAAATATGAATCTATTAACATTCAAAGATAAATATGAGCGTGGACCAAAGCAAAATAAAATTGTACATATGCATTCGACTTTCAGACTATCTCTCCCTCCTCAGTGAATAGGTTTGGAACAATCGTTTATCAAATTGGCATTTCAACTGCATCTTCCAATAACTGTGGATGGAATTATGGAAATAATATTGATAGTAAACTACAACATTACTTAATTCATCAATCAAACTTCCCAACCAGTTTCAATCAAACTATGACATTTCTAAATTCATCTGTAACACTCTTGCTATTGAACTACTGCTGCCGTCAAGAATCGAATAATGATTAAACTAATTTAACATCCCAACAAAATAACCAAAGGACTCTAAAAAAACAAAATAACTAAACAGCTTCCATCTTAAAACTCCGCGACCAAATGGGAAAGATTCGCAATGCCCATCCCCAATCCACCAACCCAACCGCCACTATCGTAGATTCTACAACCCCCGCAACTAGCAATAGGGAACAGCAGAGACAATGGCGACGGATATACGGTAGCTATGACCAAGAAATGTCCAAAAACTGTCCGTGCTCTGGGGATTGGGAATGAGACTTACACGATGGGGAGGAGGCGAGATGGCCCGGTCGGGTCGTAGTTGAGCAGCAGCGCCGCCTTGACCGGCTTCCCTGCAAGAGGACGGCGATTAGTGAGCAGCGAGAGCAGAAGGGGTTGAGAAGGGAGCTACAAGAAGCGAAGCGGGAGGGGAGGGGAGACCGGACGGGCCGACGTGCTTCCCGGCCCACTTCTCCCACGCCCGGCGCGCCCACGTCCAGTCAGCAGCCATGGGACGATGGAAATGGTGTCGTCCGCCGCAACGGGGAGGCTGCGGTGGAGAAGGCGGCGGAGGGTCGCTGCCGGCGGTGACGTTCTGGGTCTCCGAGACAGTGGTGGGTTTTGGACTTCTGGGGGGTTTCACGGATTTCTCTCTCTCTCTCTTCTTTTCTTTGTTGAGTGCGTTTTTGTTGTGTGGTGGCCCGGACCACGAGGTTCTCTGGGCTTCTGGCAGCCCATATGCACATGTGCTGTACAGAGGCGAACGTCTCGCCCACCACGGGAATAAGAGTGTGTTTGATTATAGGATGGAGGATGGATGGGATCATTTCTGTTACGAAACAAGGATAAATATCAAAACTATCTATTAGAAGTTTTAATTATAATAGACAAGTTATATATAAGGAGAATAGATCTAAAATTAATAAAACTACGTTTTTTGGTGTTCTCTCAATTGTTATCTGGTGATTGGTAGCGTGGAATGCATTGACATTTATTATTCCTTAACACATTATCAGCACGAATCACTCTACAATGTACAAGGTATGCAAACCCAAAAACCAATTTATTATACACTGCAATTTCATAGATCAATCTAGATCGAAGTTATATTCATTTGCAATGTCATGATTAGATCAGTTGTATCACAGGTAAATCTAAACATAGATTGATCTACGATTTATTAGTATAGATATTCACTCTCATGATCTGGTAGATTAAACATCTAGACTCTAGACTCTGATGATCAATCTAAATAAATTGATCGTGAAATTGGATAAATCCTACATCGGATTGAGGCATACACGCATGGATTGGCACCGTATGCATAGATTCGGCAAGAAATCGCCGTCGAGGCCCACCGCAGCCGTCCCCATGCACGGTGCCGATGACCGCCTCTTGAAGTCGTTCTCGGTGCCGCTGCCCGAATTCGCTCTCGGCGTCGCCGCCCAAAGTAACTCTCAATGCTGCCACCCAAAGTCGCTCTCGGCCACCGGCGTGCCCGATGCCACCGCCATGGCCACCTTCGTGCTCGGTCAACGGCGTGCCCGAAGCTGCCGTAGCCCGACCGCCTTTGTGCATGGACGACAGCATGCCCAATGCCACCGCTGCTCGACGCCTTCACACACGGACAGTAGCACACCTGAAGCAGCCACAGCCCAGCCACCTTAGAGCACAGCCTCCGTGCGCTTGAAGCCGCTGTGCCCGTGCCTGAAACCCGAGGGCCGCCGCTGCACCCCGTGCCCGAAGCCGCCCTTCGTCGCTTGGCCTTCCCCTCCCACCAGCGCCGCCGTGACCACGCCCACGCCCGAGGCGTCTGCCGCTGCCTCTACGCCTTGAGGCCTCTGCCACTTAGGAGACCCATGGCTAGGGTTTTAAACCCTAGCCCACAGGGACTGAGGCCCACCAGGCTGGTTTGCAAGTCGAGTGAAGTCAGCCCAAGATGGAGGGGCCCAAAGTTGAAAGAAAAAAGGGGGAAAGAAAATTGTTTTTTGATTTAGCCCCTGGAGTTTAGCTAAATTAGAAAGATAAAACTGTTTTTTGATTTAGCCCCTAGAGTTTAGCTAAATTAGAAAGATTTCTTGATAATGCAGTAACACTATAAAATTTGATCCTAAAGTTTGTCGAAATAGCGTATAAGCCCAGCAGACTTGTTTTCTTTCTGAAGAAATTAATAGCGTATGAGTTGTTGGACAAAGGTTATGTCAGATCGAGTTTATATCCGTGAGGAGTGCTAGTATTGTTCATCAAGAAAAAGGACAGTAGTCAACGTATGTGTATGGATTACCTACCCTTTGTCCACGATTGATGATTTATTTGATCAGCTTAAGGGATTTGAAGTGTTCTCCAAGATTAACTTGTGGTCAGGATACTATCAGATAAAAATTCATCAAGAGAATGTACCTAAGACAACATTCTTGACTCGTTATGGTTTGTACGAGTTCATATTGATGTCATTTTGTTTAACCAATATCCCAACTTATTTTACGTACCTGATGAACAATGTGTTCATGGAGTATTTGGACAAGTTTGTCATCATATTCATTGATGACATTTTAATTTACTCTAAGGATGAGAAAGAGTATGAGGAGCATTTTAGGTTGGTGTTGAAAAACTTAAGAGAGCAAAAGCTGTATGCCAAGTTCGGCAAATATGAGTTTTGGATAAAGGAAGTCGCTTTTCTAGACCATATCATATTAGCAGGGGAAGTTGCAGTAAACCCCAGAAAAGTAAAGGATGTGCTTGATTGGAAGTCACCATCGTCAGCGATGTAAGTCAGGAGTTTTCTTAGAGTAGCATGTTATTAACATCACTTCATTGAAGAATTCTCTATTGTAGCTAGGTCCCTTACACAGCTGTTAAAGAAGGAAAAGAAATTGTTTGGACATCAGAATGTGAGAAGAGTTTTCAAAAGTTAAAGGAGTGTTTGACTATAGCCCTAGTACTAGTATTGCCAGACATTAACAAGAATTTTAAGATATATTGTGATGCCTCCTACAAATTTTTGGGGTGTGTGCTGATGTAAGATAAAAGAGTGATAGCTTATACTTCGTGTCAGTTGAGGCCACATGAAGAAAATTACCTCACGTATGATTTGGAGCTAGTAGCCATAGTGCATGCTATAAAAATTTGGCATCATTATCTCATGGGTAACCGTTGTGACATCTACACGGATCACAATAGTTTAAAGTATATTTTTACTCAAGCTGATCTTAATCTCAAGCAAAAGAGGTGGTTGCAGTTGATAAAAAAATTATAATGTTAGGATACATTATCACCAGAAAAAGGCCAATGTAGTAGCAGATATATTGAGCAGAAAGGTTTATTGTAATACAGTGATGATCAAGAAAAATCAGCCAGCTTTATATGAGGAATTTCAGAAGCTTAGCTTAGATATGGTGGAGGGAAGATTCCTAGTCACAATGGAGTTACAGCCAACTTTAGATGGTTAGATTCGTCAAGCTCAGGTAGAGGATAAAAATATTCAGTGGATCAAGACTAATATGAATAAAGATAAAGCATCAAGATTTACCATGGATGATAAATGTACATTGTGGTTCATAGAGCATTTGTGTGTGCCAAATAAGAGGGAATTAAAGGAGTTGTTGCTCATGGAAGCTCATGAGTCGTTGTACTCAATTCACCTAAGTAGTACCAAGATGTATCAGGACATCAAAGATAAATATTGGTGGCCAAGCATAAAGCGTGAGATAGCAGAATATACTGCACCTTGTGACGTATGCCAAAGAGTAAAAGCTGAGTATCAGAGACCAACAGATTTTCTACAACCGCCGAGGATTCCTGAGTGGAAGTGAAAAGAAGTTGGCATGGATTTTATTACAGGATTGGCTAAGACTAAGAATGGTTGGATCATTTGACAAAGGTTGTTCATTTTATTTCGGTCAGTACAACCTATGCAGAAGATAAATTGGCAAAATTATATATGTCAAGAATTGTGAGTTTGCATAGAGTGTCTAAGAAAATAGTGTCAGATCATGGATCACAGTTCACTACACGATCATGGATCCACTACATCCCATGGAGTAAGAGGGGCGTAATGCTCATTTAGATGCTCAAACCATGAATGCCTTATTTAGCGCTTTAAACGCGGATGAATTCAATAGAACGAGCAATTTAGAAACTGCTCAAGATATTTGGATCACCTTCTCTAAAATACATGAGGGAACATCTATGGTTAAAGAAGTTAAATTATATAGGCTTCAGATCAAATATGAGATATTGACAATGTTCCCTTATGAGAGTACAAATGAAATGTATTCTCGCCTAAACAACATTGT
Organism: Melocanna baccifera; assembly: GCA_036346265.1. Taxonomy (NCBI): domain Eukaryota; kingdom Viridiplantae; phylum Streptophyta; class Magnoliopsida; order Poales; family Poaceae; genus Melocanna; species Melocanna baccifera. Next base: position 178,366 of record JAYEVJ010000284.1, read on the forward strand.
GAATGAGCTCAAGAGCCTTGGCACATTTCTAGCGGATGTTGATATTGTGAGAAAGATGTTTAGAGCATTGTCGAAGAAGTATGAGACGTTAGTGACATTCTTCCTCAACTCTTCCGAGTTGACTAGAATAATACCAACACAACTCTTGAAAAACCTCATCACAAATGAGTTGTACAAGAAGGATAATAAGGAACTCGTGGAGCAATCCTCCTGCAAGGGGAAGAAGATAACTGTTTTCAAAACCAAAGCGGTATCAAGTGATGAGCCAAAAGATGATGAAGAGGACTCTGAGGAAGAGTTGGCTCTCCTTCTAAGGAAGATGAGAAAATTCATGAAGAGACATTCATATCGCAACTCTAGTCATGAGAAGAGCAAGAAGGGGCGATCCTACGACAACATGCGCTATAGCAGCATTCGTTGCTATGAGTGCGATGAAAAGGGGCACAATGCCTCTCAATGCCCCACAAAGAAGAATGACAAGGGTAACACATCCAAGAAGAAGGACTTCAATGGCAAGAAGAAGCTTTTCAAAAAGCTTTACAAAGAGAGCACAAATGAAGTCTACATTGGAGAGTGAAACTCCGATGAGGAGTACACAAACTCTGACTCCGATGAAGAGGAGTCCCCCAAGAAGAAGAGACTAATTGGCATTGCTATCAAAGAAGCTCCATCCTTCTTCTCATCTCCAACATGCTTTATGGCAAAAGGAGAAAAGGTAAAATTTTTGGATGATGATAAACTTATAGATATGCTAATTGAATTAAATAAATTTTTTAAAAAAGAAAAATTAAAATTCAAAAGCTTAAAGAAAGAGTATCTCTCCCTTAAGGACTCTTATGAGGATCTAAAAGAAACTTATGATTTGCTTATCCAAGAAAGTTCAAGAAAAAATAGCATTAGCATTGAAATTACATGTGATATTTATAAGGCCATGCCTAGTTTAGAAATATCTAGAACTAGTATTTCTACTTCATGTTATGAGTTACTTAACATGTCATGTTGTTCCAAAATTGATTTAAATCAAGTAAATAATAAATCATCCAACGCTAAGCTCATTGTTGAGAACAGTGAATTAAAAGAACATGTGACCAAGCTAAACAAAAACTTAAAAAGGTGCTACAAGGGTAAAGACACTCTTGACAAATTATTGAGTGGACAAATGTGTTCATTCAATAAGGAAGCTCTTGGATATGTACCCAAGAAAGGTAAAAAAATTGGCAAATAAACCTACAAGATTTGTAAGGCAAAACCACCAAGCAAAGATCTATCCTACACCCAATTCTTAGCAGAAAGGCTAAACAATCTTGATTGAGGAACACTTCTAATTCTCTATGGAATTTCGGTAACTAAGAAGAACATGAACAAGAATTTTAGTAGATTGATTTTTATCAAAAGGTTGTTTGTCCAACAATAGGAGCGTGCAATGGTTTTTATAGTGCCTCCACCCCACTAAAACACGCATAGGAAGCCTTTGCCGATCTTAAGTTGGTTCAATTTTTGGCAAGGCCCAATCAATCTCTTACTTGGTCAAGGTTTCCTATCCCAAGTCCTAAACTTTAGTTGTTCAGTTTCCTTTTGTTTTTGGCTAAGCCCCTATCCGATTACAAGACCGGGTCTTATATGGGCTTTCAGTCAAAGTAATGGCACTTAGGCCATATCTTGTTCACACCATGGGACTTGTGATCACAAATCTTCCTTTGGTTGATGCCTGCTTGGTCTTGAGTTCCCTGGCCGCATAGAAGTCTGATGGCCTTCTTCCTCTAGGTACTCCCCTAAAGCTTTACTTCCAAAGTCTGCACATGAATTATACCTGAGTATACATAAAGTACTAGCAGGAGCTAGTATTCCAATCTCATCATTAACTAAAGAAAATTCCTTAAGAAACAAAAGCACCTGTTGTTGTAATAGCTTGACCTTGTCCTTGTTATTGGGCCCTTTGGTGCTTCATGAAAAGGTTTTTGAACATTCTCGTGCACTCTTGGGTTAGAAGATGTATATCAATCTTAGAAAAGATAGTAGGCACTTCGCAAATCAATCCTAGAAAAGATAGTAGACCCACTTAAATTATCAAGCATATCATCTAGCCTAGGAATAGAATGATGATATCAAACAATTATATTGTTGATAGCTCTACAATATATGTATATTCTTCAAGTACCATCTTTCTTAGAAACAAGAATAACAGAAATAGCACAAGGACTAACGCTCTCACGTACGTACCCTTTGTCCAAAAGTATTTGCACATGTCGCTAAATTTTCTTCGTCTCCTCCGGATTTGTGTGGTACGATGGCCTGTTGGGGAGATGGACTCCTAGAACCAAGTCAATTTGATACTCAATTCCTTGAATAGGTGGTAGACTAGCGAGCACCTTCTCTGGAAACATATCGTCGTAAGCCTACAAAACTTGAGAAACCACACTTGAAAGAGATGTTAAGTCATTAGTAGTAATCGAAACTTTTTTGTATAGCAAGATAAAGTGAACCAAAGTAGGGTCTTCTCTCATATCTCTCAACTCAGATTTTATGGCTATCACTACTAGCTTTTTCTCTCCCTTACTTTTGGTTTTCCCATTCAGTTTCAATTTTTTTCTTTTTCACTTACCTTTTGTGGAATTACATTATTATGTTCCCCCCACTTTCATTTTCTATTTGCACCTTTTTCTTTTGCATATTTTCAATCATAATTTGAGAAGGAGTCATAGGTCGTAATATTATTTCTTTATTATCCTACATGAACTTATATTGATTTATTCTACTATCATGAATCACAAATCAATCATATTACCATGGCATCTCTAAAAGTAAATGATATACATCCATGAAAATCACATTACACTCCACAGTATCTTGGTAATTACCATTATAAAAACTAACATCAACAGTGTACCCAACATCCATAGAACCATATTATTCAACCATTGAATTTAATATGGATGTAGATTTTCTTATATTTCAACCCAAGTTTAGTGCAAGGTTCTTTACTAGCCAAGTTATTACAGCTTCCCCCATCAATAATAACCTCACAACACATACCATCCTTGTTTACCTGAGCTCTTATTTGGAAAAAGTTGCAGCGCTGCTTATGGTTGGATTTGGCTTAAATGCTCAATACCGAAGAAATACACAAAAGGATAGGACCGGACTTAGGGTCACAATATCCATCCCCATGTGCCTTCGCCTCTCTTTCTCCACCATTGTCATCCTTATTCTTTTTGAAATCAATAAGGTACTCTCCATCTTCATCACTAGCAGAATCATACTCTCCATTCTCCGTTACTAACAGTATCTTATTGTTTGGGCAATCCTTTTGCATATGTTCATGACCAAGGCATTTAAAACATTGAATGGAACTACTCTTGGCCATAAAACTCACGGAAGATGACGAAGAAGGTGCTGGAGCTCTCTTTGAAATGGAAGGAGTAGTATTCTTTGCACTTGGGGTAGCACGTGCACTAGGAACAAAACTTTCACTAGATTGATTAGTCTTAAACAAATTGAAATAGGATGTGGATTTACCTCCTATAGGTGCTGTACAAGGAGTGTGGGAAGATGATTTTGATGCCCTCATGTTTTGTTGTACTTGCCTCTCAAGCTTGGTGGCTTGATGCACTAACTCCACTATGTTGTTGTAAGGTTGAAACTTGATAATTTGCTTGATAGGAGGGTGCAAATCAGCAAGGAAGCAAGCCATGGTCTACTCTTCTTGTTTATAAACATTAGCCCTAATTATGGCCATTTTCATCTCTTTATAGTACTCAACCGTGAAACTCTCTTACTTCAATTGCTGTAATTTATCAAAGAGACCATATTTGTAATGTTTACAAACAAACCTTACCCTCATGTGGTATTTCATCTCCTCCCATGTAGTAATGGGTGGCTTATTGTTCTCCCTCCTTTGATTTTGCACTTGTTTCCACTCTATCAATGCATAATCATTTAATTCAAGTCCCGCTATATGGATTTTCTTCTGTTCAAAATAATTGTGCAAATAGAATACCTTGTCCACCTTGAGCTCCCATGTGAGGTATTCTTCAGGGGCATGTGTACCTGAAAATAACGGCATTGTAAATGTAAGTGTACCAAATTTCTCCTCATTTGGACGATCATCACCATAAAGGTTACAACGGTGGTTGTCATCATCGTAGTACAGAAAGTCATCGTCATTGAAGTGAGGTGCTCTCCCACCACAGCCTCCATGTCCATAGTCCTCCCCAGACCATGAAAGTCATCCCGTTCACCACTCCCAAGTAGGGGTGGATGAATGGTGTTTACGACCACACGGTCTTTTCTTTGTTGAGCTTCTTGGCTACCTCGAGCAGTGATTGCTCCCTCATCTCGTGGAAGAATGGCACCCCCACGATGGACACATCCTTCCTCTTATTGTGGTCAAAGTGCGCGCACAACATCGTTCAAAATATTTGTATGTAGTACATTCATTTGTTGGTTCATCTCAATACGCATATCTTGTGCATAATTGTTGATCTCCGCCTTGAGTTACTCTACAAAGGAGAATGTAGTGGCAGTGAATTCATTGTGCAAAGTTTCTCTCAAAGCTTGAAATTAAAAATGCTCTTCTCCCATATTGTCATCTCTACTAGACATGGTTAGTTGCACAAAAGAAAACACAAATAACACCAATGTATGTATGATATGTGGAATTTACTTAATCTTACTCTTTCCTCTCCCAAGTAAAGTTCTTATATTTCTGAAATAAATTGAGGTCATAAGAAACTTACACTTGGTAGTGGTTATTTAGTGGAGCTTTGGTATAGAAGTGTTTATCATACACAATCTGAATCTCAAGATGTTGTAAAATTAAGTAATAATCTAAGTTAGAAAATCTTGTCTATGTACTGATCCAAAGAATATAAGTGAAGTGTATGAACGTACACGTAATGATTAATGTGACTCAATGCAAACAAAGGAATGAGCTAAATAAAAGCAATCTGCAATTAATGATTAAATAGCTTATTTTGCACCAAGTATAAGAAAGACACTAGCCAATTGCAATAATATAAAAATAAGGGCATAAAATTGTTCAAAGAAATTAAATACTCAGCTAAATTTATGACTAAGACACTCACCCAAGTTCAGCCTTCTCTCTCTCTAAACTCTGATTTTTTTAGCTACCGAATGAGTGATGAATGAACCAACAATATTCTACCAAAAATAATTAATTCAAGAGCAGCCCAAAATGCAATATCAAAACTAGTGTCAAGTGTTCAAAGGATTTAAGTGAAAATTTCAAGTAGACGCTCGCAATGAAGTCTTTAGCTCGCTTTAGACGGCCTGATTATATCAGCTGAAGGATTCAGGTGGCCCGATCGTCCCAGCTGGAATGCTTCGAACGATCTAAACGTCACAACATACTTCGGATGGTCTGATCGATTGCCACGCACATCGGATGGTTTGATTAGTCTTCGCGCCTTCAGATAGTCCGATCGTCACTGCACGCTTCAAACGGTTACATGTTCGGCTTTGATTTTCCAATGTGCGCTATAATTTGGAGTGGCAGCATGATGCGGATACACCTATGTGTACCACTTTTCACTATACAAGAGGGATTGTATCAACGCTACGTGCTTGTGATTTGGGCCCACCAAAAGGAAAGCCAACCAACATATCAAGACCAAGTCAACACCTTCCCCTACTCTTCCTCAAGGTCACCACGTTGCTATTGGACCAATTCAACAAAGAGTTCAAGTGGGACACGTTTTGGAATCCAATTCGGCTTCTAGATCAATTCGGATTCAGCCTGATAGGTCCGACTTCAAACAGTCATAACTTTTTACCCAGAAAGAATCTCAGGGTCCATGAGTACTTATTGGAAATCTTTTGAAGTCTACGTTCAGATGGATCTAGCCTCACCTTCGAATTCCTTCTGTGTACGTCAAAATCATCAAAACAATCTGACGCTGACTCAGCTTGACAGACAGTTACTAAAAAGACCATAATTTTCACAAACGGAGTCCGATTCGAGTGTTCTTGGACTGTTTGGAAAGCTTATTTCAAGAGCTACGTAATAGATCTAGTATCACCTTCAAATTCATCATGAATCATCAGCTATGACCAAAATAATATAACAGGTGTAAAATCTAGTTTCCTTTTTGTGAGAGTTCGCATCTAAAACCATATTGGGTTGAGTTGTATTTAGTTTAGGGACCTTATGGATGTCCCAAGGGGCTACATAAGCCATGTGTTGTAGGGGTGGCCCCCACCTAAACCGGGCTGGCCTGTTGCGAGAGTTATAAACCATGTATTACCGAGCCCTTGGTCGGAAGCTCCGGTGTAAGGTTACGATTGTAGAGACGCTCCTTACGAGGGAGCGCATATATATGTCATACCGAGCCCTTGGGAAAGACCAAGAGGTCATTTGCTCACCTAACTCTCCACTACCATACCCCTCTCTCTCTCTATTTGGTCTGTAGCCACAACAGTTGGCACCGTCCATGGGGACGACGGAAGCAAGAAGACCTCAAGAAGGATGGCACCAACATCATCGGCGGCGAAGACGAGGAAAGGGGTCACGGCGGGGTTTCGCATCAACGTAGGCACCGAGGCGTCAGCATTAGCGGGCATGGGAGTGAACAACAACACTCACGACGCAGCCGTCGACTCCAACCCCGCCTTCGCCGACGTAGACGTCGACTCCAACCCAGACGTCGACCCCAACCCCGCCTTCGTCGACGCAGACGTCGACTCCAACCCCGCCTTCGTCGACGCATACGTCGACTCCAACCCAAACGTCGACTCCAACCCCGCCTTCGCCGACGCAGACGTCGACTCCAACCCCGCCTTCGCCGACGCAGACGTCGACTCCAACCCCACTTTCCCCGACGCAGACGTCGACTCCAACCTAGACGTCGACTCCAACCCCGCCTTCGCCGACGCAGGCGTCGACTCCAACCCCGCCTTCACCGACGCAGACGTCGACTCCAACCCTGCCATCGCCGACAATGCCTCTGACCCTGCCGGCTACCACAACACCGGCTGGGCGGAGCAGGGAACTGGCGTCGACACCCGCGGAGACATGGCCGACGGGACGGGTAATTCGGCGGCACAGGCGGTGGTCGCGGCTGTCAAGCCAGCACGACCAGATGCGCCGCCCGTTTTGACTACGCCGGTTGTGCAAAGATCCCTGCTGGCGGCCCTCCATGTGCTCCAGCGGGAGCTGGTAGATCTCCGCGAGACCGTGTGGGCCATGCAAGAGGTTCCGAGCCTGCAGACCCCGACGGCCGTCGCACCGGGGACCCGTCCACAACAGCCACAGCAAACCCCCCTGCAGGTTCAGGTCGTCAACGTCATCTCTAGAGGATCGTCGTCGGGAGCCTCGCAGCAGCCAAGGTCGGGAGTAGCTCAGGGCGAAGTCACCTTCGCACCCACCGATGGCCGAGGCGTGGAGTTTCCCCACTACGACCCTCTGCTCGTCCAAGCCAACATTGCAGGACGTGATGTCCGGCGCGTCCTCGTTGACGGAGGTAGTTCGGCGAACGTGCTTTTCGTGGAGGCCCTCGACCGCATGGGAATCCCTCACGGCCGACTGCAGTCGTCCACGACCCCGTTACACGGCTTTGGCGGCCAAGCGCTAAGTACATTGGGCCAAGTGTACCTCCAGGTCTCCCTCCGTCAGGGCGACAACATTAGGACCGAGGGCATCATCTTCGACGTCGCGGACACCCCAAGTCCATACAATGTCATTCTAGGCCGTCCTGTCCTTATTTCCTTCGGGGCGGTCTCGCATCATGGTTTCCTGTGCCTGAAGCTCCCGGGCCCGCGAGGCGTCATTACTATCTTCGACGACCAGGACCTCGCCCGGCGCACGGAGCTTACGAGTCCCCGCCGCAGGGTGCACACCCTCGCCGGCAAGCACAAGGCGGACGCACCATCCGCCCTAGGGTGGACCCTTAAGCCTCGACCGGAGGGCGGAGTCAAGAGGGTCCCCCTCCAAGCCGACGGCCGAGTCATCTCCATAGGCGATGGCTTCCCCCCGGAGATGGAGAAAGACCTACTCCAGGTTTTCTGGAACAACGCAGACGTCTTCGCATGGTCCTCGAAGGACATCAAGGGCGTGGACCGCTCCCTCATTGAGTACAATCTAGCGGTCCGCCAGGATGCCAAGCCGGTTAGGCAAAGGCTTCGGCGTATGTCCGCTGACCGCCGCCAGCACCAAGGCGTATGGTGAAGCTCCCGCAGCCGGGCGCTCATCCGCGGTTCAACACCGCATTGGCTCGCCAATCCGGCGTCGTGAAGAAAGCCAACGGTGCTCGCGCATGTGCATCGACTTCATCGCCTCAACAAGGTGTGCCCGGGATGACTACCTCTCCCACGCGCCGACCAACCTGGTCAACGCCACTGCCAGCTGCGAACTCATGAGCTTCTTGGACGCTTACTTCGGCTATCATCAAATCTACATGGCCAAGGATGATGAGGACAAGACCAGTTTTATCACTCCGATAGGGACATACTGCTTTGATAGAATGCCCTTCGGCCTGAAAAACGCCGACGCAACTTTCACCCGCCTCATTGCGTTGGCGCTGACCTCCCAACTGGGGAGGAATGTCGAAGCTTACGTCAACGACGTAGTCATCAAAACCAAGCAATTGGGCGCTCACGGCCAGGATCTCCAAGAGACCTTCGACAATCTCCGGAAGGCGAGCATCAAGCTCAACCCGGACAAGTGTGTTTTCGGTGTGCGGGCGGGCAAGCTTTTGGGCTTCCTGGTGTCGGAGCGCGGCATCCAAGCAAACCCTGACAAGGTCGACGCAATCCTCACCATGGAGCCGCCCAAAACGACACGGGAAGTCCAAAGACTCGCTGGCCGCATGGCGGCGCTAAGCCGCTTTTTGTCCAAGGCGGCGGAGCGTGGCCTGCCCTTCTTCAAAACCTTGTGCGGCTGTGATGAGTTTCATTGGGACGCCGATTGCGCCAGCGCCTTTGACGACCTCAAGAAGCATCTTGTAAGCCTACCCACGTTGGTTGCCCCGGCACCAGAGGCTCCCCTCTTACTTTACCTCGCCGCCTCAGGATGACAGAGCCAAGACCGCCTCGCGTTCTTGAGGAGGGTGTTCGCCGCCGCCGCCTACTTCGCTTCGGCACTCCAAGGCGCCAAGACGCAGTACACGGAGCTTGAGAAGTTGGCTTACGCGCTAGTCATGGCCTCAAGAAAGCTCCGACACTACTTCCTCGCCCATCCAATCACGGTGCCGTCCTCGTTCCCTCTAGCAGAAATGTTACACAATAAAGAGGCCACGGGACGCATCGGTAAGTGGGCAGCCAAACTCGCCCCATTTTCCCTGACCTATGTTTCGCGCAGAGCGATCAAGTCCCAAATCCTTGCGGACTTCCTCGCGGAGTGGACACCCGCGTCCTAGCACGCCCAGCAGCCGGAGGACCCGGTGTGGACGCTCGACATCGACGGCGCCTACTGCGTCTCCGGCGTGGGCGTGGGTGCGGTGGTCACTACGTCGGAGCGACACCGCCTACTATACTTAGCACGCCTCACATTTTTCGCCACCAACAACACCGCGGAATACGAGGTGCTACTCTTCGGCCTAGCGAAGCTCAAAGCTCTGTGTGCGCGGCGAGTCCTCGTCCGCACGGATTCAAGGCTAGTGGCGGGGCAAGTCGACAAATCATACCAGGCCAAGGACCCCGACCTCGCCAAGTACCTGGCAGCTGTGCGAGCCAAGGAGCGGCACTTCCTGGGCGTCACGGTCAAGGCCATCCCTCGAGCAGAAAATGAGCAAGCGGACATTCTCGCGAAAGCCACCAGCCAACAACTCCCCGCTCTCGAAGGTGCATTCTACGAGGTCCTACACGTGGCGGCCATCGCGCAGGACAATCGCGACGCGGCCCTGGTCCACCAGATCATCCATCGCATGATCGGCGAGCCAATTCATGCCTTCCACAGTGGCATCGCCGAGCCCGACGACTCGCCGAGCCCGCCGCCACAAGACCGCACTAGATCCTTCCAGATACTCGACGGAGTGCTCTACAAAAAAGGGGTCTGCGCGCCGCTCCTACGGTGCCTCTCACGCGAGGAGGGACAGCACCTCCTGGCAGAAATCCACGCGGGCCTTTGCGGCTCGCATTTGGCGCCGAGGTCGCTCGTCGGCAAGGCATTTAGGCAGGGCTTCTACTGGCCAACCGCCGTTGCTAACGCCCAAGAACTTGTGCGCCGGTGTCAAGGCTGCCAATGGATGGGATGGGTCATTCACAGGCCCCCCACCGGCCTTAACCCCATCCCCCCTGTATGGCCGTCGGCACGGTGGGGCATCGATGTGGTCGGACCTCTTCCCCGAGCCCCAGGAGATTTGCGCTTCATCGTGGTCGCTTTGGAATATTGTTTCAGGTGGCCAAAGGCTGTGGCGCTAGCCAAGATCACCTCGGCAGCCATGCAGCGTTTCCTTTAGCAGAACATCATATACCGCTTTGGAGTGCCCAAGGAGATCACCACCGACAATGGTCGCAGCTCGACCGCTCCGCTCAGGAGTTCTGCGACGACATGGGCATCACGCAGTGCTCGCCTCGTTGGACACCCACAGTCCAACGGAGCGGTCGAGCGGGCGAACGGTGCCATCTCCGCTGGGGTCAAAAAACGCCTTGTCGGACTACCAAAGGGCAGGTGGCCCAGCGAGCTTCACAACGTCCTCTGGTCGCTTCGCACAATAGCGACACGCCCGACGGGATTCACGCCGTTCAAACTCCTCTTCGGCGATGAGGCAATGACGCCCGAAGAGATCAAGGTTGGCTCACGGCGGTCTCGCCAAGCACTGCATTTAAGAGCGCCCATTGTCCTCGACCTCCTCGACGGAGAGTGCATCAAGGCCACCCAACACGTCGCCAAATATGCCCGCCAAATGGCGCGCAGGCAGAGCCGCTCCGTGTATCCGCGAGCATTCCAGCCGGGGGACCTTGTCCTCAGGATGGCGCTTCGCGCAGACACGGTCGGCAAGCTGGAGTCAAAGTGGGAAGGACCGTACATCGTCGCGGTAGCACTGCAGCGAGGAGCTTGTCACCTCGCCACGCTGGAAGGGCAGACACTCCACCACACATAGAATACAGACAGGTTGCGGAGGTACTATGTTTAGGCCAATAAGGGCCACCATCGTGTCAACGAGTCCAGTGCTCAGTCCCTGACTTCTTGTACTCGCTCACCCAAGCAAACGAGAATTTAATAAAATTCGCCGTTTGCGGAGCTATTCGTGCCCCCCATCAAAAACGCGCGGAGGCTTGCCTCCGCACGCACTCCCCGGAGTATAAAAAAGATGCGGACGTTTTCCCTACGCACTCTACTGAGTATAAACAAGACGCGAAATTCCGCGCACGTGTCGGTGCCACTACCACGCGTAGTCCCCGGAGTATAAAGACGTGGTCGATGTTCCCACGCACCGCATGGAGACCCACCTCCGCACATGCATCGCACGGAGACCCACCTCCGCACATGCACCGCACGGAGACCCACCTCCGCACACGCACTCTACGGAGGTTCGCCTCCGCACGCACTCTACGGAGTATAAATAAGACGTACCATCGAGGTTCGCCTCCGCACGCACTCTACGGAGTATAAATAAGACGTAGCGTCGAGGTCCGCCTCCGCACGCACTCTGCGGAGTATAAATAAGACGTAGCATCGAGGTACGCCTCCGCACGCACTCTACGGACTATAAATAAGACGTAGCGTCGAGGTCCGCCTCCGCACGCACTCTACGGAGTATAAATAAGATGCAGCGGGGGGACGCCTCCGCGCACACTCTACGGAGTATAAATAAGACGCGGATATTTTCCCTACGCACTCTACTGAGTCTAAACAAGACGCGGATGTCCCGCGCACACGTTGGCATACTCTCCGGAGCCTAACTAATCCGTGGTTGACAGTCCCACGCACGCTCCGGAGTATAAACTACATGTGGATATTTTCTCGCGCACTCTATCGAAGTCCAAACAAGACGCTGATGTCCCGCGCGACGCTGCTGGTGTACCTCCGAGCCTACCTAAGTCGTGGTTGATAGTCTCACGCGTGCTCCGGAGTACAAACTTCGGAGCGCGATCGCGTCTACTCCAACTAGGCGCCAGCTCCGCTGCCACCGCTTCGAAGGGTAAGGGACGGAGCGCGATCGCGTCTACAACTAGGCACCAGCCCCGCCGCCACCGCCGAGGGTAGGGGACGGCGCGATCGCGCCTACTCCAACTAGGCACCAGCCCGCCGCCACCGCCGAGGGTTGAGGACGAGCGCGATCGCGTTTACTCCAACCAGGCGCCACTCCACCGCCACCGCTCGAGGGTAGAGGACGGAGCGCGATCGCGTCTACTCCAACCAGGCGCCACCGCTGCCACCGCTTAGAAGGGTAGGGGACGGAGCGCGATCGCGCCTACTTCAACAGGGGCCCGCTCGCCACCACCTCGGCGGTAGGGGACGGAGCGCGATCGCGCTTACTCCAACTAGGCACCACCGCCGCCATCGCTCAAGGGTAGGGGACGGAGCGCGATCGCGTCTACTCCAACTAGGTGCTCACCTCCGCCGTATTAACAATCGACAACAAGCAAAGATGCGCCAGCAAGATTTCTGACAACGGTCCTTTCTTTCATCAGCAATCGAAAGAAAACAACATCAACAACAAAAGTCACATCACAACCACCAACTCCCGGAACCACACTAGGGGTCAGCGCCATCTTTGTTGCGCTGACGAGCTTCCTCCAACCACTGAAGGAAGTTACCTTCCCGGTGTAACGTTTCACCGTGAATAACACCTTGGCCGCTTCTCCAAGGTGGCCCCTGATCCCCCGAGAAGCTCGGACGGTGGGCATGGTGGTGCGGACTGCACCGACAATACCCCACCCGATCGACGATCACTGGGAGCGCCAGCTCTCACGTGCTCACACCCTGGGCGTGGAGCATGGCAAAGGCGAGGCACGCTACTGGCGGCCGTAGTGATCGCCGGCTTTCGCCGCGGAGCGCTGTGCTCGAGCCTCCTCAATCTGCGCCAATGACCGCACCACGCCCGCGCGCCGTGAGTAAGGTCTCGCACGATGACGGAAAGGTCCTGCAGGGCCCCCTCCAACGACCCCATGGCCCTCTACGCTGCCGCGGATGCGTTGCCCAGAGCCTGGTTCTTCTCCTCCAGGGCCATGATAAGTTGGGCCTTCTCCTCCTCCAGCGCGCTGATTTGCCCAAGTAAGCCAAAGACGCCTCCGCGGCAGCGCCGTTGGGCCTCTTCCGCAGACTTTGCTGCCGCCGCGCGCGAATCTTCCGCCCTAATAGGCGTATGTGGTCGCCTTCGTGGCGTGAGCTTCATCAGCGCGGTTATTCCTCCGCCGCCGCCGTGGATGCGCGCCTCATCCAGCGCCTGGCCGATGGCGACCGCTTAACAGTAGGAGGACATGGCTATTTAGCATGCACGCGGTAGCCAATGTCAATGGCGGGCCCAGGTGCTTACCTTCATCCCCGCGGCACCCAGCGCGAGTGCAAGAAGGTCCCCCCAGCACGACGACAGCGCTCGTCGATCCAGCCTGCCGTCACCACACTCTGCGGCTCCATTGAGGGCACAGAGCCCCTCCGGTTGCGGCACGAAGTTAGAAACGGTGAGCCTTGGGAACCTCACGGCAGCGTTAGGTGTCTGCGCTGCGTTTTGCGCAACGTCACTGCTGACCTCGCAGACACCAACGCTGCTTGATCCTTGGCCGCGTTCGGGTAACTTCCCCTCTCCTGACATCGACGACGGCATGAGCGAACAAATCGGAGAGAGCTTCGCGAAGTCACGGGGAGAAAAGGAATTACGCCTACCTCCGTCACCCCCCACTAAGGCGTGGGGAGGTGTCGGCTCAGCTCCTGCTTGGGAAGCGATAACCCCCTCCTCGGTCGGAGTGGCCTCGCGGTCGGATCCCAGGCCCCCGCAGACCGTGCCCGCCACATGGAATTACCCCGCGCGCGAAGGCGATCGCACCCGACAGCGCTTCACCGCTGGAGAGCCAGGTGATGCACCCTTGACCGCTCCAATGTCTACACCGGCTGGAGCGGGCGGCATGTTCGCGGCGGCTGCAACAGGCGACGACGACGAGTGCTCCACCGCTCCAGTTGTCGCCGGACCTAGGGCCGGCGAAAGGCTCGTGGCAACCACCATGGGCGACGACGCGACGAGGCGTGTCCGCCGCCGACCGATAGGCGACAAGGCCTCGCTTCAACGATGTCGCCGCCAAGGCCCGCCACCACCTAGGTCCTCGTTGGCCGCAGCGTGACCTTCATGCTGCCATGCTCGACCGCCCGACACGCCGTTCGATCAGCGCGTCGCCGCTAAGCCGGCGGGCGGTCGAGATGCAGCTCGGGACCGACCTTCGCCGAGGAGACGCCCGCCGCCGGCACCATTGCGGCGATGGCGAACTCGCACCGCACGGGCGCCCGGCATAACGAGGCCTAGGACCTCACACACCCGGTTTATCTGCCCTAGCCTCGTAGGCCCGGTTGCGGTTTCACGAAGGGCGTGCTCTTTCGACGTGTACGGCCCCAGGAAGGCATCGACGGTGCGCTCCGCGTCTTCCAACGACAGCACTGCACACGAAGTGTGGTCCCATTTACAATAGTTACATATACATACGCAGCACAAGGGCGAAGTACCTACCATGGCCGGTGGGCTGCTGCAGCGACGACACCGATGGGCGGACGCCATCCCGCAGCGTAACACCTCGCTCATATCTCCACAGGCCGGACAGCGGAGATACCCCGTACATGGTAAATTCCTCGGCAAGATCGCGCATGTTGAACCGAAGGGTCACGCCGCCAAGTCTCCACGCCTGCCATTGATCGTTGCTCACCGCCACCGGGCAGGTTGAAAGCTATCGCCGACTCGCATCGCAGTTGCTGGTCGGCGTCACGCGGTAGTAGAACCACTACCGCATCCACCCCTCCCACTTCTCCTTCGTCGCCAAAGTAGGGACCAGATGCGCGTAGCCCGACCTCACCACGAAGTGGACGCTGCCGAAGTTGGACAGTGCCCCTCCTTTGACTCTCTTTGGCTGATAGCGCACATCATGAATAAGGGCGAACAAGCTCACACGGGGATGAGCGCCTTCCACTCGAATTGCCCAGGCAAACACCGCCAAGCGAACTATCGCATTCGGGGTCAGCTGCGCCAACTCCAATCCATAATCCTTCAAGACCTCACCAACAAAGAGCGTTGACGGCATCCGGAGTCCAGCCTCGAAAAATGCGGCGAAGACAATCGCCTCTGACACCTCGGGATGAGGCTCCACTTCATCGCGGGCGGGCAGGCGAGCTCCGTCGTGCTCATCTATCTTCTTCTCCCGCAGGAGGGCTTCGATTGTCTCCTCCGTGGCAAGGCTCCGCCCTAGCACCCCGGAGCAGTGCCCTTGCGAGCCCCGCCTGGCGTCGTACTGCTTGCGGGTCTGCAATGCCTTGCGAGCCACCACTGAAAATTCTGCTGCTGGCGGCGTTGCGCCGCGCTGGCCCGACGAGGCACTACCGCTAGGCCAGCGGCCGGAATCTCCGTGGCTTGCCATCCTTCTTTCTGCACGGAGGATTGGTGGAGTAGAGGTGGGTGGATTTCGCGCAACAACACAGAGCAATCAAGCGAACGCACGTGGACGAGAGGCACGCCCGTGCGCCAGTAAAGCACCCTTTATACAGCCCTTTCGCGTCCCGTGATCGGGAAGGCAACCGGTGGGAGCCCGTCGATTCATCCCGCCCACGATCGGAAAGCGTAACCGTCCGCGGGATGGCTCGCCACGTGTCCCACCTCTCTTGGGAACGGGCGCGGGCTCGCGGTCACAAGACTACTGACATCCCACGGCGCACCAATCAGGCAACGCCGCGTGTACCCCTCCCTCGGGACCGTGCATACGACTACCGTGGACCGCCGCAGCCTTTCCAACACGCTGCACAATGACTCCGAACAGAGCGAGGGCCCGCCCCACGCCAAACAAGGTCTCCACGCTATTCCTCGCACATCCGATATTTTCGGCTCCGCAGCATGGCCCCGCCGACAGCTGTGGCTCCGTGGGGGAAGGCTCCGAGAACATGAACGACCTCGACGCTTCAACGAAGTCCCCGCCCCGGGCGCCAAGCGACCTCAATTCTGCCCTTCGCGACGCCTCCGCCCCAGCGGAACGACTCCGGCTCCACTCCCTCGGCTATGGCACTGCAACAAGCAGCCGTGCGTCCGCACGCCACGCCCGAAGACACCCCTTCCACTCCGGTGGCTAGGGGCAACCCTGGCATTCATTGCACGTCATACCTCTTCACCCTTACCACAACCGTTCTTGCACCTAATGTGTCTTATAACTTTTCATGGATGCTAGGTTGCAGAAAGAACTGGCGCGGCGGGTCAGTCGGAGGGAGTCTGTATCGACCAGGTCTTCACCTCTACACCGCAAACGCAGCCTCACTGTAACCACCCAGCACAAGACTTCAACAAGCGACTCCTCTGCGGCCTCCGGCCTCGACTACGCGGAGCCACGAAGACTTACATGCACCAAATCATTTGCGCCCACAACTACATAATGTCACAGGCCGCAGGGACGGAGGGGGCCAAAGGACTTGGCAACATGGCTTCAGCCTGTGAAGCCCTTCACCATGAGAGGCTCCTGTTGTAGGGGTGGCCCCCACCTAAACCTGGCTGGCCTATTGCGAGAGTTATAAACCATGTATTAGGAACGTAGCTGCCCTCGGTCGGAAGCTCTGGTGTAAGTTTACGATTGTAGAGACGCTCCTTACGAGGGAGCGCATATATATGTCATACCGAGCCCTTAGGAAAGACCAAGAAGTCATTTGCTCACCTAACTCTCCACTACCATACCCCTCTCTCTCTGTTTGGTCTGTAGCCACAACACCATGTATTGACAACCTTTAAGGCTCATATCACATTTGAGAAAAATCAATCTACTAAAATTTGTTCGACTTTATCATTTCTACCGAAATTTCATAGAGAATTAGGAGTGTTCTTCAATCAAGATCGTTCAGTCTTTTCGCTGGGAATTGGATGCACGATAGATCTTCGCTTGGTGGTCGGCGAAATCGATACGAGTGTGTTTTGGCGGACTAAAGAGTGTTCGTCCCTTGCACTGGCATTGGAGGATCATTACGATTCATCAAGACTCCCATGAGTATCCATCCTACGCCGAGAAGATCGGACGACTCCGTATCATCTTGGTATCAGAGCGTGGTTTTTTTGGTAGGATCTTATCCCTTTACTTTTTAGTGCATTATTTCCTGTCCTATAGTCCATATAGCCGAAAATTGTCTAAAAAAAATCCAAACCCTAGTTTCGCATATGTTATTTTCATGAGTTTTATTAAGTTTTGATCCATTAAAAATTTTATTTACGTGCTGATTATCGTGTCCTTTGCGTAGCTTATTCGTTGTATCTTTAATCCTTGAAAATCCGCTAGTTGATCTTTCAATTAGCATCCAAAAAAAGTACATTCAATCTACTTTTTGAAATCTAATTCTTGCTATCCACATAATATCTTTGCGCATCTTGAAAAAATATCATATCCAAACATATTTGGGTTTCCTTTTTCTTAAATGATTCAGTCGCAAGAAACCCTAGCTGTTGGATACATTCAAACTGTCTAAAGTTTGTTGTGGTTTACATTCCAAGTGTCTGTTGAGGTTTTCACTTAAATCCTTTGACACTTGAGACTAATCATCGATATTACATTGTGGGCAGCTCTTGAATAATTTACTCTCAAATGAACATTAGACTTGTGCATCACTCACTTGGCCGATCAAGAAAAAAAGGAAGTTATACCCTTGCATTTTTTTTTCAAAAAAAGTTTATGACTCATATACATCATTAGACTCAAAATAAGAATTTGAATCTTTTGAGTCACTACTGCGGTAGCCAAAAAAAAGAGAAAAAAATAGAGAGCAAAAAAAAGGGTGTGAAAAAGGCTGAATTTGGGTGAGTATTTTATCATATAAATTCAGTTGGAGTATTTAATTTCTCGAGCAAACTTGTGCCCTTATGTTCATAATATTGCAATTAGTTAGCGTCTCTCCTAGTACTTGATGGAAAATGAGTTAATATTTCTCGATTGTTTCTTTTAGCTCATTCCTTTATTTGCATTGAGTCACGTTGAACATTGCATATGCGTTCATATACTTCACTTATATATTTTGGATCAGCACATAAGCAAGAGTTTTCTTACTTGGATTATTACTTAATTGAACAACATCATGAAATTCAGATTGTATAGGATAAACAATTTCACAATAAGCTGCACTAAATATCCTTTGATGTGCAATTGTAAGTCACTTTTAAATTCGCTTAATCATCACTTGCTATTGTAGCCACCACCAAGTGTAAGTTTCTTTTTGGCCTCAATTCACTTTGGAAAGGTATGAACTTTAATTGGTGAGGAAAAAGTGAGATAGAATGAACTCCACATATTGTATATATGTTGTGGTATTTGTGCGTTCTTTGTATCACTTACCATGACAGGTGGAGATAATAATATGCGAGAGGAGTATACCCCCTACAAATCGTTTTCAGTTCCAAGCTTTGAGGGGGACTTTGCACAATTAGTTTGCTACCACTTCTTCGACCTTGAAAGCACAACTAAAGACGGAGCTCAACAATTCCGTGTAAGATATGTGTATTGAATTCAATCATCAAATGAAAGTGTTACGCTCGAACATCGTGAATGATATCGTGCGGGCACTTTATCCATAACAAGAAGAAGATAGCTATAATCCTTTCTATGGCAGTGAAGATCCGGAGGAATATCTTGAGTGGGAATGCCGAATGGAGAAAGTATTTAGATTTCAAAAGCTTCCCAACAACCAAGAGGTGATGTGTGCCACTAGAGAATTTGAAGATTATGCTTATAGTTGGTGGCATCAACGATTTGGAAACGAATTTGTTAAATCTTGATCAGATTTGAAGGCACTCATGAGGAGAAAATTTGTGCCTCCTATTATACGCAGGGATTGCTTCGCCATCTAGAGAGTATCACACAAGAGAGTAATACTATTCAAGAATATCATTTTGAGCTACAAGATGCATTACGTCAGGCTGGTGTCACTAGTGCATTAAAAGAGAAGGGATACTTTAAAGGAGGATTAAATTCTAAGATCGTCGCCACACTTCAAGATAAATATTTTGGTAATGTACAAGACCTTGTGAATTGTGCTATTCAAGAGGAGAAGAGACTTATAGAGAGACGTACACCACAGTTTTCTCCTTGTCCATACTTCAATTCTGCTGCCTCTACTAGTGTAACACATGAGAAGATTACCGAGCAAGGGACTTTCCCTTCTGTTAAGGAGATATATAGTGATATTCCAAAGTTACATATAGTTCCTGAGATACGAAAGATCTTCACTTGATGGTCGGTGAAATCGACACGAGTGTGTTTTGACGGATTAAAGAGTGTTCGTTCCTTGCACTGGCATTGGAGGATCATTACGATTCATCGAAACTCCAGTGAGTATCCATTCTACGTCGAGAAGATCGGGCGACCCCGTGTCACAACAAGAACTTGAATTCAAAATGGACATTGAGTCTATTTTTTTGGATGCTAATTGAGGATTTCAACCAGCAGATTTTCAAGTTTTATGTGGACACAAGATTAAGCTACATGAAGGAACACGATGATCAGCACGTAAACAAAAATTCTAATGAAGTAAAACCTAATCCAACTCACATGAAATAATAGATTAATCTAAAGATTTGGATTTTTATATTTTTGTGGAGCAAATTTTTTGGCTATATTGGACTATAGGATAGCAAATAATGAACTTGATGAGGACATCACACTTGTGGATACAAATAAGACTTCTCAACTTGAAGCAATACAAGGGCCAATTACAAGAGCACGTGCACGACAACTAAATTATCAGGTCAATTCTTTCCTAGGAATGCATAACTGTCTAATGGAGAAGAGATTGCTACCTGATGCACGTAATGTTCTTTTACTCAGGAACTTAGGAGCTGATGATGCACAAGGAGTACAAAATGGAGAGAAGCATGTGCAAGCAAAGTACAAGAGTCACCACATCACTTTGGGGCCAGCTCAAGGAACAACTCCAGTGGGACACAACATGGAATCCAATTCGACCTCCAGATAATTCGAGTCACTGATAGGTCTGACTTCAAATGAGCATAACTTTATGCACAAAATCCAATTGAGGTGTGCAAGTACAGCATAGAAACAAGAATTCGTCCACTTTCCAATGGATCTGGCCCCACTACGAAATTCCTTTGTGCGCACCACAATCAACAAAACAAGGCGACGCTGACTCAGCTCGACAGTCCAAATTTAAATGCTCATAGATTTCGCATGAAGAGTCCAAATGGAATGTGTGAGTACAGCATGGAAAGCTTGATCCGTCCCTTTCCAATGGATCTGGCCCCATCCCAAAATTCCTTTTGTGCGCGATTTAATCCAGAAAACAATCTTCGGTTTTGGAAACAGAGATAGAGTTTGCTATTATTTGATTACTTTCCATGTGTTAAGAACATTCCATAAGCAAGGGCCTGCGTGCCCTATAAATAGAGGCTCATTTGGCCATGTAACTCAGGCTTGTTTTGATTAGTTTTCCACCGTGAAACTTCGTCGTGTGTTCTTGTGTCGACTAGACCAACAACTGCGATTGCAGGCCTCAACCCTTTGTGTTTTCATTCATATTCGCAATAAGATTGCTCTTTCACTTGTTCTTGCTTGTTCTTCGATTGCTTGCAGGAATTGAACTCGTGTTCAGGTCAACCGCGTTCTGGCACGGTTGATAGCGACTAGGTGTGGTGTAGCGATTGCAGGACGGACTTGGTCGCCTCGGCCAAGTAGCCTCTTCACAACGCCATATCAAATCGAACTTATCCATCTCATCGGAAGATCGGGCCACCCTCATCAGTTGGTATCAGAGCACAGTTTGCCCGGTGAGATTATCCATTTAGATTTGTTTTTCATACCTATAACCAGAAAATTGCCCTACAAAAGAGTTATTTCCGCTGTCCAAACCCCGTTGTGCCTTTCAATTTGTTAGTTTCGGTTTGCTAAATTGAATTTGTGTCCGTTTTAGCTTTGTCTTGTTGCTGGTCATATTCTTGGTCCCATAAAAGTCCAAAAACAAAAATCCCCACTTCCAAATCCATCGAGAACACATCTCCGATTTTCGGCCAGAAGACTCCCTCTTGTGCAGCCGCCACCAAAAACAGCATAACTTTTGATTCGTTGATCCTTTTTGAGTGCAACCACTTCCATTAGACTCCTAACTTCATTATCCATCTACTTGCAAAATTTCGCTTCATTCCAATACTGCAAGTAAAAGATACATGCGGTGAAAGTTGACCCAAATTTCTGTTTCGAATCTGCAACAGTTTGCACTTGTGATTTTTGTGCGAATTTTTCTGTCGGTTTTCAGAAGTTGGCCCCAAAAGAAAAGTTTTAGAAAAAGCCGTCAGTAAACGAGAAAAAAAAGAATCATCAAAAAAGAGGTAACTGACAAAAAGTTACGGCTAAAATACCGACAATTGGTCCAGTGGACAGAAATCTGACATTCTAATATTTTGGGTCAATAGTTGTGCTTTCCACTTCCAATTGCATTCAATTGAATTATCTTGTGTCTACCACTCCTATACTTTGATATCCACTTGTTTTAGCCTTCATCTATCATTCTTTGA